>JBBDGP010005217.1:0-54883 GCA_037952835.1 Lithobates septentrionalis | reverse complement strand
GGCACAGTCATGTCTTTATGGAGTTGGCTTTGTACCCGGGGGGGGGGGCACAGTCATGTCTTTATGGAGCTGGCCTTTGTACACGGGGGGGGCACAGTCATGTCTTTATGGAGCTGGCTTTGTACCCGGGGGGGGGGCACAGTCATGTCTTTATGGAGTTGGCTTTGTACACGGGGGGGGGGGGGGGGGCACAGTCATGTCTTTATGGAGTTGGCTTTGTACCCGGGGGGGGGGCACAGTCATGTCTTTATGGAGTTGGCTTTGTACCCGGGGGGGGGGGCACAGTCATGTCTTTATGGAGTTGGCTTTGTACCCGGGGGGGGGGCACAGTCATGTCTTTATGGAGTTGGCTTTGTACCCGGGGGGGGGGGCACAGTCATGTCTTTATGGAGTTGGCTTTGTACCCGGGGGGGGGGGGGCACAGTCATGTCTTTATGGAGTTGGCTTTGTACACGGGGGGGGGGGGCACAGTCATGTCTTTATGGAGTTGGCTTTGTACACGGGGGGGGGGGCACAGTCATGTCTTTATGGAGCTGGCTTTGTACACGGGGGGGGGGGGCACAGTCATGTCTTTATGGAGTTGGCTTTGTACCCGGGGGGGGGGGGCACAGTCATGTCTTTATGGAGTTGGCTTTGTACACGGGGGGGGGGGGGGCACAGTCATGTCTTTATGGAGTTGGCTTTGTACATGGGGGGGGGGGGCACAGTCATGTCTTTATGGAGCTGGCTTTGTACCCGGGGGGGGGGGGGCACAGTCATGTCTTTATGGAGTTGGCTTTGTACACGGGGGGGGGGGGGGGGGGGCACAGTCATGTCTTTATGGAGTTGGCTTTGTACCCGGGGGGGGGGGCACAGTCATGTCTTTATGGAGTTGGCTTTGTACCCGGGGGGGGGGGGGCACAGTCATGTCTTTATGGAGTTGGCTTTGTACACGGGGGGGGGGGGGGCACAGTCATGTCTTTATGGAGCTGGCTTTGTACACGGGGGGGGGGGGCACAGTCATGTCTTTATGGAGCTGGCTTTGTACAGGGGGGGGGGGGGGCACAGTCATGTCTTTATGGAGTTGGCTTTGTACACGGGGGGGGGGGGCACAGTCATGTCTTTATGGAGCTGGCTTTGTACACGGGGGGGGGGGGCACAGTCATGTCTTTATGGAGCTGGCTTTGTACCCGGGGGGGGGGGGCACAGTCATGTCTTTATGGAGCTGTCTTTGTACCCGGGGGGGGGGCACAGTCATGTCTTTATGGAGCTGGCTTTGTACCCGGGGGGGGGGGGGGGGGGGCACAGTCATGTCTTTATGGAGCTGGCTTTGTACACGGGGGGGGGGCACAGTCATGTCTTTATGGAGTTGGCTTTGTACCCGGGGGGGGGGGGCACAGTCATGTCTTTATGGAGCTGGCTTTGTACCCGGGGGGGGGGGGGGGGGGGCACAGTCATGTCTTTATGGAGCTGGCTTTGTACCCGGGGGGGGGGGGGGGGGCACAGTCATGTCTTTATGGAGCTGGCTTTGTACCCGGGGGGGGGGGGCACAGTCATGTCTTTATGGAGTTGGCTTTGTACCCGGGGGGGGGGGGCACAGTCATGTCTTTATGGAGTTGGCTTTGTACACGGGGGGGGGGGGCACAGTCATGTCTTTATGGAGTTGGCTTTGTACCCGGGGGGGGGGGGGGGCACAGTCATGTCTTTATGGAGCTGGCTTTGTACACGGGGGGGGGGGGCACAGTCATGTCTTTATGGAGCTGGCTTTGTTCCCGGGGGGGGGGGGCACAGTCATGTCTTTATGGAGTTGGCTTTGTACCCGGGGGGGGGGGGGGGGGCACAGTCATGTCTTTATGGAGTTGGCTTTGTACCCGGGGGGGGGGGGGGCACAGTCATGTCTTTATGGAGTTGGCTTTGTACCCGGGGGGGGGCACAGTCATGTCTTTATGGAGTTGGCTTTGTACCCGGGGGGGGGGCACAGTCATGTCTTTATGGAGTTGGCTTTGTACCCGGGGGGGGGGCACAGTCATGTCTTTATGGAGTTGGCTTTGTACCCGGGGGGGGGGGCACAGTCATGTCTTTATGGAGTTGGCTTTGTACACCGGGGGGGGGGCACAGTCATGTCTTTATGGAGTTGGCTTTGTACACGGGGGGGGGGGCACAGTCATGTCTTTATGGAGCTGGCTTTGTACCCGGGGGGGGGGGCACAGTCATGTCTTTATGGAGTTGGCTTTGTACACGGGGTGGGGGGCACAGTCATGTCTTTATGGAGTTGGCTTTGTACCCGGGGGGGGGGGGGGGCACAGTCATGTCTTTATGGAGTTGGCTTTTGTACACGGGGGGGGGGGGGCACAGTCATGTCTTTATGGAGTTGGCTTTGTACCCGGGGGGGGGGGCACAGTCATGTCTTTATGGAGTTGGCTTTGTACCCGGGGGGGGGGGCACAGTCATGTCTTTATGGAGTTGGCTTTGTACCCGGGGGGGGGCACAGTCATGTCTTTATGGAGTTGGCTTTGTACCCGGGGGGGGGCACAGTCATGTCTTTATGGAGTTGGCTTTGTACCCGGGGGGGGGGGCACAGTCATGTCTTTATGGAGTTGGCTTTGTACACGGGGGGGGGGGGCACAGTCATGTCTTTATGGAGTTGGCTTTGTACATGGGGGGGGGGGGCACAGTCATGTCTTTATGGAGTTGGCTTTGTACACGGGGGGGGGGGCACAGTCATGTCTTTATGGAGTTGGCTTTGTACATGGGGGGGGGGGGGCACAGTCATGTCTTTATGGAGCTGGCTTTGTACACGGGGGGGGGGGGCACAGTCCATGTCTTTATGGAGTTGGCTTTGTACACGGGGGGGGGCACAGTCATGTCTTTATGGAGCTGGCTTTGTACACGGGGGGGGGGGCACAGTCATGTCTTTATGGAGTTGGCTTTGTACCCGGGGGGGGGGGCACAGTCATGTCTTTATGGAGTTGGCTTTGTACCCGGGGGGGGGGGGGCACAGTCATGTCTTTATGGAGTTGGCTTTGTACCCGGGGGGGGGCACAGTCATGTCTTTATGGAGTTGGCTTTGTACCCGGGGGGGGGGGGCACAGTCATGTCTTTATGGAGTTGGCTTTGTACCCGGGGGGGGGCACAGTCATGTCTTTATGGAGTTGGCTTTGTACACCGGGGGGGGGGGGGCACAGTCATGTCTTTATGGAGCTGGCTTTGTACCCGGGGGGGGGGGGTGGCACAGTCATGTCTTTATGGAGCTGGCTTTGTACCCGGGGGGGGGGGGTGGCACAGTCATGTCTTTATGGAGCTGGCTTTGTACACGGGGGGGGGGGCACAGTCATGTCTTTATGGAGTTGGCTTTGTACACGGGGGGGGGGGGTGGCACAGTCATGTCTTTATGGAGCTGGCTTTGTACACGGGGGGGGGGGGGCACAGTCATGTCTTTATGGAGTTGGCTTTGTACCCGGGGGGGGGGGGGGCACAGTCATGTCTTTATGGAGTTGGCTTTGTACCCGGGGGGGGGGCACAGTCATGTCTTTATGGAGTTGGCTTTGTACCCGGGGGGGGGGGGCACAGTCATGTCTTTATGGAGTTGGCTTTGTACCCGGGGGGGGGCACAGTCATGTCTTTATGGAGTTGGCTTTGTACCCGGGGGGGGGGCACAGTCATGTCTTTATGGAGTTGGCTTTGTACACGGGGGGGGGGGGGCACAGTCATGTCTTTATGGAGCTGGCTTTGTACCCGGGGGGGGGGGGGGCACAGTCATGTCTTTATGGAGTTGGCTTTGTACCCGGGGGGGGGGGCACAGTCATGTCTTTATGGAGTTGGCTTTGTACACGGGGGGGGGGGGCACAGTCATGTCTTTATGGAGTTGGCTTTGTACACGGGGGGGGGGGGGCACAGTCATGTCTTTATGGAGTTGGCTTTGTACCCGGGGGGGGGGGGGGCACAGTCATGTCTTTATGGAGTTGGCTTTGTACACCGGGGGGGGGGGCACAGTCATGTCTTTATGGAGTTGGCTTTGTACACGGGGGGGGGGGGCACAGTCATGTCTTTATGGAGTTGGCTTTGTACACGGGGGGGGGGGGCACAGTCATGTCTTTATGGAGTTGGCTTTGTACACGGGGGGGGGGGGGCACAGTCATGACTTTATGGAGTTGGCTTTGTACACGGGGGGGGGGCACAGTCATGTCTTTATGGAGTTGGCTTTGTACATGGGGGGGGGGCACAGTCATGTCTTTATGGAGTTGGCTTTGTACACCGGGGGGGGGTGGGAGGGGGGGCACAGTCATGTCTTTATGGAGTTGGCTTTGTACACGGGGGGGGGGGGCACAGTCATGTCTTTATGGAGCTGGCTTTGTACGGGGGGGGGGGCACAGTCATGTCTTTATGGAGCTGGCTTTGTACGGGGGGGGGGGGGCACAGTCATGTCTTTATGGAGTTGGCTTTGTACCCGGGGGGGGGGGCACAGTCATGTCTTTATGGAGTTGGCTTTGTACCCGGGGGGGGGGGCACAGTCATGTCTTTATGGAGCTGGCTTTGTACGGGGGGGGGGGGGCACAGTCATGTCTTTATGGAGTTGGCTTTGTACACGGGGGGGGGGGGGCACAGTCATGTCTTTATGGAGCTGGCTTTGTACACGGGGGGGGGGGGGGCACAGTCATGTCTTTATGGAGTTGGCTTTGTACACGGGGGGGGGGGGGCACAGTCATGTCTTTATGGAGCTGGCTTTGTACACGGGGGGGGGGGCACAGTCATGTCTTTATGGAGCTGGCTTTGTACACGGGGGGGGGGGCACAGTCATGTCTTTATGGAGCTGGCTTTGTACCCGGGGGGGGGGGGGCACAGTCATGTCTTTATGGAGTTGGCTTTGTACACGGGGGGGGGGCACAGTCATGTCTTTATGGAGCTGGCTTTGTACCCGGGGGGGCGGGCACAGTCATGTCTTTATGGAGCTGGCTTTGTACACGGGGGGGGGGGGCACAGTCATGTCTTTATGGAGTTGGCTTTGTACACGGGGGGGGGGGGGGGCACAGTCATGTCTTTATGGAGTTGGCTTTGTACACGGGGGGGGGGGGGCACCAGTCATGTCTTTATGGAGCTGGCTTTGTACATGGGGGGGGGGGGCACAGTCATGTCTTTATGGAGTTGGCTTTGTACACGGGGGGGGGGCACAGTCATGTCTTTATGGAGCTGGCTTTGTACACGGGGGGGGGGGCACAGTCATGTCTTTATGGAGTTGGCTTTGTACACGGGGGGGGGGCGGGCACAGTCATGTCTTTATGGAGCTGGCTTTGTACACGGGGGGGGGGGCACAGTCATGTCTTTATGGAGTTGGCTTTGTACACGGGGGGGGCGGGCACAGTCATGTCTTTATGGAGCTGGCTTTGTACACGGGGGGGGGGCACAGTCATGTCTTTATGGAGCTGGCTTTGTACACGGGGGGGGGGGGGCACAGTCATGTCTTTATGGAGTTGGCTTTGTACACGGGGGGGGGGCACAGTCATGTCTTTATGGAGTTGGCTTTGTACACGGGGGGGGGGCACAGTCATGTCTTTATGGAGTTGGCTTTGTACCCGGGGGGGGGGGGGCACAGTCATGTCTTTATGGAGTTGGCTTTGTACCCGGGGGGGGGGGGGCACAGTCATGTCTTTATGGAGCTGGCTTTGTACACGGGGGGGGGGGCACAGTCATGTCTTTATGGAGTTGGCTTTGTACATGGGGGGGGGCACAGTCATGTCTTTATGGAGCTGGCTTTGTACCCGGGGGGGGGGGCACAGTCATGTCTTTATGGAGCTGGCTTTGTACACGGGGGGGGGGGGGGCACAGTCATGTCTTTATGGAGCTGGCTTTGTACACGGGGGGGGGCACAGTCATGTCTTTATGGAGTTGGCTTTGTACACGGGGGGGGGGGCACAGTCATGTCTTTATGGAGTTGGCTTTGTACACGGGGGGGGGGGGGGCACAGTCATGTCTTTATGGAGTTGGCTTTGTACACGGGGGGGGGGGGGCACAGTCATGTCTTTATGGAGCTGGCTTTGTACACGGGGGGGGGGGCACAGTCATGTCTTTATGGAGTTGGCTTTGTACACGGGGGGGGGGGGCACAGTCATGTCTTTATGGAGCTGGCTTTGTACACGGGGGGGGGCACAGTCATGTCTTTATGGAGCTGGCTTTGTACACGGGGGGGGGGCACAGTCATGTCTTTATGGAGCTGGCTTTGTACAGGGGGGGGGGGGGGTACAGTCATGTCTTTATGGAGTTGGCTTTGTACACGGGGGGGGGGGGCACAGTCATGTCTTTATGGAGTTGGCTTTGTACACGGGGGGGGGGGCACAGTCATGTCTTTATGGAGCTGGCTTTGTACACGGGGGGGGGGCACAGTCATGTCTTTATGGAGCTGGCTTTGTACACGGGGGGGGGGGGGGCACAGTCATGTCTTTATGGAGTTGGCTTTGTACACGGGGGGGGGGGCACAGTCATGTCTTTATGGAGTTGGCTTTGTACACGGGGGGGGGGGCACAGTCATGTCTTTATGGAGTTGGCTTTGTACCCGGGGGGGGGGGGGGCACAGTCATGTCTTTATGGAGTTGGCTTTGTACCCGGGGGGGGGGGGGGCACAGTCATGTCTTTATGGAGCTGGCTTTGTACACGGGGGGGGGGGCACAGTCATGTCTTTATGGAGTTGGCTTTGTACATGGGGGGGGGCACAGTCATGTCTTTATGGAGCTGGCTTTGTACCCGGGGGGGGGGGCACAGTCATGTCTTTATGGAGCTGGCTTTGTACACGGGGGGGGGGGGGGCACAGTCATGTCTTTATGGAGCTGGCTTTGTACACGGGGGGGGGGCACAGTCATGTCTTTATGGAGTTGGCTTTGTACACGGGGGGGGGGGCACAGTCATGTCTTTATGGAGTTGGCTTTGTACACGGGGGGGGGGGGGGGGCACAGTCATGTCTTTATGGAGTTGGCTTTGTACACGGGGGGGGGGGGGGCACAGTCATGTCTTTATGGAGCTGGCTTTGTACACGGGGGGGGGGGCACAGTCATGTCTTTATGGAGTTGGCTTTGTACACGGGGGGGGGGGCACAGTCATGTCTTTATGGAGCTGGCTTTGTACACGGGGGGGGGGGCACAGTCATGTCTTTATGGAGCTGGCTTTGTACACGGGGGGGGGGGGCACAGTCATGTCTTTATGGAGCTGGCTTTGTACAGGGGGGGGGGGCACAGTCATGTCTTTATGGAGCTGGCTTTGTACAGGGGGGGGGGGGTACAGTCATGTCTTTATGGAGTTGGCTTTGTACACGGGGGGGGGGGCACAGTCATGTCTTTATGGAGTTGGCTTTGTACACGGGGGGGCGGGCACAGTCATGTCTTTATGGAGCTGGCTTTGTACACGGGGGGGGGGGCACAGTCATGTCTTTATGGAGCTGGCTTTGTACACGGGGGGGGGGGGGCACAGTCATGTCTTTATGGAGTTGGCTTTGTACACGGGGGGGGGGCACAGTCATGTCTTTATGGAGTTGGCTTTGTACACGGGGGGGGGGGCACAGTCATGTCTTTTATGGAGTTGGCTTTGTACCCGGGGGGGGGGGGGGCACAGTCATGTCTTTATGGAGTTGGCTTTGTACCCGGGGGGGGGGGGGCACAGTCATGTCTTTATGGAGCTGGCTTTGTACACGGGGGGGGGGGGCACAGTCATGTCTTTATGGAGTTGGCTTTGTACATGGGGGGGGGCACAGTCATGTCTTTATGGAGCTGGCTTTGTACCCGGGGGGGGGCACAGTCATGTCTTTATGGAGCTGGCTTTGTACACGGGGGGGGGGGGGCACAGTCATGTCTTTATGGAGCTGGCTTTGTACACGGGGGGGGGGCACAGTCATGTCTTTATGGAGTTGGCTTTGTACACGGGGGGGGGGGCACAGTCATGTCTTTATGGAGTTGGCTTTGTACACGGGGGGGGGGGGGGCACAGTCATGTCTTTATGGAGCTGGCTTTGTACACGGGGGGGGGGGGGGCACAGTCATGTCTTTATGGAGCTGGCTTTGTACACGGGGGGGGGGGCACAGTCATGTCTTTATGGAGTTGGCTTTGTACACGGGGGGGGGGGCACAGTCATGTCTTTATGGAGTTGGCTTTGTACACGGGGGGGGGGGCACAGTCATGTCTTTATGGAGTTGGCTTTGTACACGGGGGGGGGGGCACAGTCATGTCTTTATGGAGCTGGCTTTGTACACGGGGGGGGGGGCACAGTCATGTCTTTATGGAGTTGGCTTTGTACACGGGGGGGGGGGGGCACAGTCATGTCTTTATGGAGCTGGCTTTGTACACGGGGGGGGGGCACAGTCATGTCTTTATGGAGTTGGCTTTGTACACGGGGGGGGGGGGGGCACAGTCATGTCTTTATGGAGCTGGCTTTGTACACGGGGGGGGGGCACAGTCATGTCTTTATGGAGTTGGCTTTGTACACGGGGGGGGGGGGCACAGTCATGTCTTTATGGAGCTGGCTTGTACACGGGGGGGGGGCACAGTCATGTCTTTATGGAGCTGGCTTTGTACACGGGGGGGGGGGGCACAGTCATGTCTTTATGGAGCTGGCTTTGTACAGGGGGGGGGGCACAGTCATGTCTTTATGGAGCTGGCTTTGTACACGGGGGGGGGGGGGGGCACAGTCATGTCTTTATGGAGTTGACTTTGTACCCGGGGGGGGGCACAGTCATGTCTTTATGGAGTTGGCTTTGTACATGGGGGGGGGGGGCACAGTCATGTCTTTATGGAGTTGGCTTTGTACACGGGGGGGGGGGGGGGGCACAGTCATGTCTTTATGGAGTTGACTTTGTACCCGGGGGGGGGGCACAGTCATGTCTTTATGGAGTTGGCTTTGTACAGGGGGGGGGGGTACAGTCATGTCTTTATGGAGCTGGCTTTGTACACGGGGGGGGGGGGGGCACAGTCATGTCTTTATGGAGTTGGCTTTGTACATGGGGGGGGGGGGCACAGTCATGTCTTTATGGAGTTGGCTTTGTACATGGGGGGGGGGGGCACAGTCATGTCTTTATGGAGCTGGCTTTGTACACGGGGGGGGGGGGGCACAGTCATGTCTTTATGGAGCTGGCTTTGTACACGGGGGGGGGGGGGGGCACAGTCATGTCTTTATGGAGTTGACTTTGTACCCGGGGGGGGGCACAGTCATGTCTTTATGGAGTTGGCTTTGTACATGGGGGGGGGGGGGCACAGTCATGTCTTTATGGAGTTGGCTTTGTACATGGGGGGGGGGGCACAGTCATGTCTTTATGGAGCTGGCTTTGTACACGGGGGGGGGGGGGCACAGTCATGTCTTTATGGAGTTGGCTTTGTACACGGGGGGGGGGGCACAGTCATGTCTTTATGGAGCTGGCTTTGTACGGGGGGGGGGGGGGGGGGCACAGTCATGTCTTTATGGAGTTGGCTTTGTACCCGGGGGGGGGGGCACAGTCATGTCTTTATGGAGTTGGCTTTGTACACGGGGGGGGGGGGGCACAGTCATGTCTTTATGGAGTTGGCTTTGTACCCGGGGGGGGGGGGCACAGTCATGTCTTTATGGAGCTGGCTTTGTACACGGGGGGGGGGGGCACAGTCATGTCTTTATGGAGTTGGCTTTGTACATGGGGGGGGGGCACAGTCATGTCTTTATGGAGCTGGCTTTGTACCCGGGGGGGGGGCACAGTCATGTCTTTATGGAGTTGGCTTTGTACACGGGGGGGGGCACAGTCATGTCTTTATGGAGCTGGCTTTGTACACGGGGGGGGGGGGGGCACAGTCATGTCTTTATGGAGCTGGCTTTGTACACGGGGGGGGGGCACAGTCATGTCTTTATGGAGTTGGCTTTGTACACGGGGGGGGGGCACAGTCATGTCTTTATGGAGCTGGCTTTGTACACGGGGGGGGGCACAGTCATGTCTTTATGGAGTTGGCTTTGTACCCGGGGGGGGGGGGGGGGCACAGTCATGTCTTTATGGAGCTGGCTTTGTACACGGGGGGGGGGGGCACAGTCATGTCTTTATGGAGCTGGCTTTGTACACGGGGGGGGGGCACAGTCATGTCTTTATGGAGCTGGCTTTGTACACGGGGGGGGGGGCACAGTCATGTCTTTATGGAGCTGGCTTTGTACAGGGGGGGGGGCACAGTCATGTCTTTATGGAGTTGGCTTTGTACACGGGGGGGGGGGGGCACAGTCATGTCTTTATGGAGCTGGCTTTGTACAGGGGGGGGGGGGGGGGGTACAGTCATGTCTTTATGGAGTTGGCTTTGTACACGGGGGGGGGGGGCACAGTCATGTCTTTATGGAGTTGGCTTTGTACACGGGGGGGGGGGGCACAGTCATGTCTTTATGGAGCTGGCTTTGTACACGGGGGGGGGGGGGGGCACAGTCATGTCTTTATGGAGTTGACTTTGTACCCGGGGGGGGGCACAGTCATGTCTTTATGGAGTTGGCTTTGTACATGGGGGGGGGGGCACAGTCATGTCTTTATGGAGTTGGCTTTGTACACCGGGGGGGGGTGGGAGGGGGGGCACAGTCATGTCTTTATGGAGTTGGCTTTGTACATGGGGGGGGGGCACAGTCATGTCTTTATGGAGCTGGCTTTGTACACGGGGGGGGGGGGCACAGTCATGTCTTTATGGAGTTGGCTTTGTACACGGGGGGGGGGGGCACAGTCATGTCTTTATGGAGCTGGCTTTGTACACGGGGGGGGGGGGGCACAGTCATGTCTTTATGGAGCTGGCTTTGTACCCGGGGGGGGGGCACAGTCATGTCTTTATGGAGTTGGCTTTGTACACGGGGGGGGGGGGCACAGTCATGTCTTTATGGAGCTGGCTTTGTACACGGGGGGAGTGCACAGTCATGTCTTTATGGAGTTGGCTTTGTACACGGGGGGGGGGGCACAGTCATGTCTTTATGGAGTTGGCTTTGTACACGGGGGGGGGGGCACAGTCATGTCTTTATGGAGCTGGCTTTGTACACGGGGGGGGGGGGCACAGTCATGTCTTTATGGAGTTGGCTTTGTACACGGGGGGGGGGCACAGTCATGTCTTTATGGAGTTGGCTTTGTACACGGGGGGGGGGGCACAGTCATGTCTTTATGGAGTTGGCTTTGTACACGGGGGGGCACAGTCATGTCTTTATGGAGCTGGCTTTGTACACGGGGGGGGGGGGGCACAGTCATGTCTTTATGGAGCTGGCTTTGTACACGGGGGGGGCACAGTCATGTCTTTATGGAGTTGGCTTTGTACACGGGGGGGGGGCACAGTCATGTCTTTATGGAGTTGGCTTTGTACACGGGGGGGGGGGGGGGGCACAGTCATGTCTTTATGGAGTTGGCTTTGTACCCGGGGGGGGGCACAGTCATGTCTTTATGGAGTTGGCTTTGTACACGGGGGGGGGGGGGCACAGTCATGTCTTTATGGAGTTGGCTTTGTACACGGGGGGGGGGGGCACAGTCATGTCTTTATGGAGTTGGCTTTGTACACGGGGGGGGGGGCACAGTCATGTCTTTATGGAGTTGGCTTTGTACACGGGGGGGGGGCACAGTCATGTCTTTATGGAGCTGGCTTTGTACACGGGGGGGGGGGGGGGCACAGTCATGTCTTTATGGAGTTGGCTTTGTACACGGGGGGGGGGGGCACAGTCATGTCTTTATGGAGTTGGCTTTGTACACAGGGGGGGGGGGGGCACAGTCATGTCTTTATGGAGTTGGCTTTGTACACGGGGGGGGGGGCACAGTCATGTCTTTATGGAGCTGGCTTTGTACACGGGGGGGGGGCACAGTCATGTCTTTATGGAGCTGGCTTTGTACACGGGGGGGGGGGGGCACAGTCATGTCTTTATGGAGCTGGCTTTGTACACGGGGGGGGGGCACAGTCATGTCTTTATGGAGTTGGCTTTGTACACGGGGGGGGGGGGGGGGGGGCACAGTCATGTCTTTATGGAGCTGGCTTTGTACAGGGGGGGGGTACAGTGATGTCTTTATGGAGTTGGCTTTGTACCCGGGGGGGGGGGCACAGTCATGTCTTTATGGAGCTGGCTTTGTACAGGGGGGGGGGCACAGTCATGTCTTTATGGAGCTGGCTTTGTACAGGGGGGGGGGGGGGTACAGTGATGTCTTTATGGAGTTGGCTTTGTACAGGGGGGGGGGGGGGGCACAGTCATGTCTTTATGGAGCTGGCTTTGTACAGGGGGGGGGGGGGGGGTACAGTCATGTCTTTATGGAGCTGGCTTTGTACAGGGGGGGGGGGGGGCACAGTCATGTCTTTATGGAGTTGGCTTTGTACAGGGGGGGGGGGGGCACAGTCATGTCTTTATGGAGTTGGCTTTGTACAGGGGGGGGGGGGGGTACAGTCATGTCTTTATGGAGCTGGCTTTGTACAGGGGGGGGGGGGCACAGTCATGTCTTTATGGAGTTGGCTTTGTACACGGGGGGGGGGGGCACAGTCATGTCTTTATGGAGTTGGCTTTGTACCCGGGGGGGGGGGGGCACAGTCATGTCTTTATGGAGCTGGCTTTGTACAGGGGGGGGGGGGCACAGTCATGTCTTTATGGAGTTGGCTTTGTACCCGGGGGGGGGGGGGGCACAGTCATGTCTTTATGGAGCTGGCTTTGTACAGGGGGGGGGGGGGCACAGTCATGTCTTTATGGAGTTGGCTTTGTACAGGGGGGGGGGGGTACAGTCATGTCTTTATGGAGCTGGCTTTGTACAGGGGGGGGGGGGGGGCACAGTCATGTCTTTATGGAGTTGGCTTTGTACAGGGGGGGGGGGGGGGGTACAGTCATGTCTTTATGGAGTTGGCTTTGTACAGGGGGGGGGGGGGGGTACAGTGATGTCTTTATGGAGTTGGCTTTGTACAGGGGGGGGGGGTACAGTGATGTCTTTATGGAGCTGGCTTTGTACACGGGGGGGGGGGGGGGGGGGGGTTACAGTGATGCTGGAACAGAAAAGGGTCTTCACCAAACTCTTCCCACAAGGTTGGAACTGCACAATTGTCTACAATGTCTTTGTATGATGGGAGTATTACCAGCCCCATTCACTGGAGACACCTGACCTCCATCATTCAGAGGGGATTCTACATCCTTTGGGTCATAAAGTGTATCCGTTAGGGGTGAGGTGATCCTATCACCATTATTGGTAGCTTTCTATTATGGTAAAATTCCAAGAAAAAGGACTGATGTTGGATGAGAAGACCTGGCTCCCCGCCAGCATTTCAATTCATTCCAAAGGTGTTCAGTAGGGTTGAGGTCTACAATGTTGTTTTATGTAGGACCCCTCACTGGAGACACTTGAACGCCATTACTGGGGAGTGGGAATCGCATACCTTCTAGCCTCATAGTGTATACATTGCAAAACTCTCCCCCATATAACACCCTACAAAACTCTCACCAACCAATCCCCATAGAGACAATGAGACATTGTGGTCAGTCAGCTAAAAGAAAAGCGAATGTTCACTTTACAAGGGAATTTTAACTTCACTCTGTGAATGTGCTGAACACTTTGCAAACAACACCCAATCACATGCAAGGAAAAAAGAAAACAGGATTTTTCACTTGCACCTGATTGGATGATGGAAGTCAGTGGAGCGTCACCTCATTCCCTTGCAGAGTGAACACTCTCTACTCCTTTAGTAAATCGTCCACAACATTGTCTCCTATATACAGCAGTGCTACCATTTCTATTATAATTGCAGGATTCTGTTTCCAGACACAATGGAACCATTTCTGGTCATTTTGTATGTGATGTGTCCAGACCTGATGGACAATATGTCGTTATAGCATTGCTGGTTGCCTGTTTCGTGTATTGAGATTGGTTGGGGAGGGTTTTGTCTATTGGGATTGGTTGGGGAGGGTTTTGTCTATTGGGATTGGTTGGGGAGGGTTTTGCCTACTGGGATTGGTTGGGGAGGGTTTTGTCCATTGGGATTGGTTGGGAAGGGTTTTGTCTATTGGGATTGGTTGGGAAGGGTTTTGTCTATTGGGATTGGTTGGGAAGGGTTTTGTCTATTGGGATTGGTTGGGGGAGGGTTTTTGCCTACTGGGATTGGTTGGGGAGGGTTTTGTCCATTGGGATTGGTTGGGAAGGGTTTTGTCTATTGGGATTGGTTGGGAAGGGTTTTGTCTATTGGGATTGGTTGGGAAGGGTTTTGTCTATTGGGATTGGTTGGGAAGGGTTTTGTCCATTGGGATTGGTTGGGAAGGGTTTTGTCTATTGGGATTGGTTGGGGAGGGTTTTGTCCATTGGGATTGGTTGGGGAGGGTTTTGTCTATTGGGATTGGTTGGGAAGGGTTTTGTCTATTGGGATTGGTTGGGAAGGGTTTTGTCTATTGGGATTGGTTAGGGAGGGTTTTGTCCATTGGGATTGGTTGGGGAGGGTTTTGTCTATTGGGATTGGTTGGGGAGGGTTTTGTCCATTGAGATTGGTTGGGGAGGGTTTTGTCTATTAAGATGGGTTGGGGAGGGTTTTGTCCATTGAGATTGGTAAGGGAGGGTTTTGTCTATTGGGATTGGTTGGGAAGGGTTTTGTCTATTGGAATTGGTCGAGAGGATTTTGTCTATTGGGATTGGTAAGGGAGGGTTTTGTCCATTGGGATTGGTTGGGGAGGGTTTTGTCCATTGGGATTGGTTGGGGAGGGTCTTGTCTATTGGAATTGGTCGAGAGGATTTTGTCTATTGGGATTGGTAAGGGAGGGTTTTGTCTACTGGGATTGGTTGGGGAGGTTTTGTCTATTGGGATTGGTTTGGGAGAGTTTTGTCTACTGGGATTGGTTGGGGAGGTTTTGTCTATTGGGATTGGTTGGGGAGAGTTTTGTCTACTGGGATTGGTTGGGGAGAGTTTTGTCCATTGGGATTGGTTGGGGAGGGTTTTGTCCATTGGGATTGGTTGGGGAGGGTTTTGTCCATTGGGATTGGTTGGGGAGGGTTTTGTCCATTGGGATTGGTTGGGGAGGGTTTTGTCTATTGGGATTGGTTGGGGAGGGTTTTGTCTATTGGGATTGGTTGGGGAGGGTTTTGTCCTTTGGGATTGGTTTGGGACGGTTTTGTCTATTGGGATTGGTTGGGAAGGGTTTTGTCTATTGGGATTGATTGGGAAGGGTTTTGTCTATTGGATTGGTTGGGGAGGGTTTTGTCCATTGGGATTGGTTGGGGAGGGTTTTGTCTATTGGGATTGGTTGGGAAGGGTTTTGTCTATTGGGATTGGTTGGGAAGGGTTTTGTCTATTGGGATTGGTTAGGGAGGGTTTTGTCCATTGGGATTGGTTGGGGAGGGTTTTGTCTATTGGGATTGGTTGGGGAGGGTTTTTGTCCATTGAGATTGGTTGGGGAGGGTTTTGTCTATTAAGATGGGTTGGGGAGGGTCTTGTCTATTGGAATTGGTCGAGAGGATTTTGTCTATTGGGATTGGTAAGGGAGAGTTTTGTCTACTGGGATTGGTTGGGGAGAGTTTTGTCCATTGGGATTGGTTGGGGAGGGTTTTGTCTACTGGGATTGGTTGGGGAGGGTTTTGTCCATTGGGATTGGTTGGGGAGGGTTTTGTCTATTGGGATTGGTTGGGGAGGGTTTTGTCTATTGGGATTGGTTGGGGAGGGTTTTGTCCTTTGGGATTGGTTGGGAGGGTTTTGTCTATTGGGATTGGTTGGGAAGGGTTTGTCTATTGGGATTGATTGGGAAGGGTTTTGTCTATTGGGATTGGTTGGGGAGGGTTTTGTCCATTGGGATTGGTTGGGGAGGGTTTTGTCTATTGGGATTGGTTGGGGAGGGTTTTGTCTATTGGGATTGATTGGGAAGGGTTTTGTCTATTGGGATTGGTTGGGGAGGGTTTTGTCTATTGGGATTGGTTGGGGAGGGTTTTGTCTATTGGGATTGGTTGGGGAGGGTTTTGTCTATTGGGAATTGGTTGGGGAGGGTTTTGTCTATTGGGATTGGTTGGGGAGGGTTTTGTCTATTGGGATTGGTTGGGGAGGGTTTTGTCCATTGGGATTGGTTGGGGAGGGTTTTGTCTATTGGGATTGGTTTGGGGAGGGTTTTGTCTATTGGGATTGTTGGGAAGGGTTTTGTCTATTGGGATTGGTTGGGAAGGGTTTTGTCTAATGGGATTGGTTGGGGAGGGTTTTGTCTATTAAGATGGATTGGGGAGGTTTGTCTATGTGTGTTCATCAATAAATAATAAATGTTGTATGTAGCCGGCTCGGTATAATTGTATTGTGTTTATCACATGTGGTGGGTTTTGGCACTGGCCATGAAAATTTGTGCTTTTTCCCAAATACAAATGAAGCCCCAACAACATTTTATTAATTAAGAAACTTTCACCTACAAAGACCTTGAGGGCTGAAATGACCAATCTTACCTGGTGAAAAGCAGCTACCGGGCCGTGAGGATTGGGGAGATTTTGTCTATTGGGATTGGTTAGGGAGGGTTTTGTCCATTGGGATTGGTTGGGGAGGGCTTTGTCTATTGGGATTGGTAAGGGAGGGTTTTGTCTATTGGGATTGGTTGGGGAGGGTTTTGTCTATTGGGATTGGTTGGGGAGGGTTTCGTCTATTGGGATTGGTTGGGGAGAGTTTTGTCTACTGGGATTGGTTGGGGAGGTTTTGTCTATTGGGATTGGTTGGGGAGAGTTTTGTCTACTGGGATTGGTTGGGGAGGTTTTGTCTATTGGGATTGGTTGGGGAGAGTTTTGTCTACTGGGATTGGTTGGGGAGGTTTTGTCTATTGGGATTGGTTGGGGAGAGTTTTGTCTACTGGGATTGGTTGGGGAGGGTTTTGTCTACTGGGATTGGTTGGGGAGAGTTTTGTCTACTGGGATTGGTTGGGCAGGTTTTTGTCTATTGGGATTAGTTGGGGAGGGTTTTGTCTATTGGGATTGGTCAGGGAGGGTCTTGTCTATTGGGATTGGGTGGGGAGGTTTTGTCTATTGGGATTGGTTGTGGAGGGTTTTGTCTATTGGGATTGGTTGGGCAGGTTTTTGTCTATTGGGATTGGTTGGGGAGGGTTTTGTCTATTGGGATTGGTTGGGGAGGGTTTTGTCTAATGGGATTGGTTGGGGAGGGTTTTGTCTATTGGGATTGGTTGGGGAGGGTTTTGTCTAATGGGATTGGTTGGGGAGGGTTTTGTCTATTGGGATTGGTTGGGGAGGGTTTTGTCTAATGGGATTTGTTGGGGAGGGTTTTGTCTATTGGGATTGGTTGGGGAGGGTTTTGTCTATTGGGATTGGTTGGGGAGGGTTTTGTCTATTGGGATTGGTTGGGGAGGGTTTTGTCTAATGGGATTGGTTGGGGAGGGTTTTGTCTATTGGGATTGGTTGGGGAGGGTTTTGTCTAATGGGATTGGTTGGGGAGGGTTTTGTCTATTGGGATTGGTTAGGGAGGGTTTTGTCCATTGGGATTGGTTGGGGAGGGCTTTGTCTATTGGGATTTGTTGGGGAGGGTTTTGTCTATTGGGATTGGTTGGGGAGGGTTTTGTCTATTGGGATTGGTTGAGGAGCTTTGTCTATGTGTGTTCATCAATAATAAATGTTGTATGTAGCCGGCTTAGTATAATTGTATTGTGTTTATCATATGTGGTGGGGTTTGGCACTGGCCTTGAAAATTTGTGCATTTTCCCAAATTTAAATGAAGCCCCAACAACATTTTATTAAGAAACTTTCACCTACAAAGACCTTGAGGTCTGAAATGACCAATCTTACCTGGTGAAAAGCAGCTACCGGGACGTGAGGATTGTGAGGACCAAGTAGCGCCTCCTGCAGTAGCACCAGGCAGCCCACAGAGGGTGGTGTAGGATCAGAGATCACATAAAGACCTGAGTCTACAAAAGCGTTATCTGAGGTCAGAGTTGTCTAAACTTTTATGCCAGAGATTTTTGTTTTTTCTTTAGAATGCAATCAGCTTCATTTTCCATAATGTGTGACATAATATGATTTTTGAACTCACCATAAAATCCTTTTTTCAGACTCCACTGAGGGACACAGGATTTCTGACCATCTGGGTTATATTGCTGCCTACAGAAGGACAGGACACTGGAAAACAAAAATGATAGAGCAGCCCTGGGTATGACCCCTCCAATGACCAGCATGCTTTAGTTTCATAGCAAAGAACTACTGAGAGTAATGGCCATAAACACAGAGGGGATACGAAACCAACCACTGGATGGCGCCAAACCAATGTATGGGAAGAGCATATGACCACAAATACATAATAAATGCAGATTAATCAGTATAAAATATACATTATATGTTCAAATGAGCCGGAGCTGCTGGAGCACATACCAAGGAGTCCTAGAAATGCAAATGCACAAAAGAGATTCTTGGCGCACACAAGTGTGTGGAACATATAACAGCAGATAGCCACACAGTGTGGTTGTGGATATAAGGTGCAGGTCAATTAATATTGAATGGGTAACCAGGTGAGATGTTTCCAACAGAACACATCTCATCTAGTTACCTATGCAATTTAAATGTACTTCCATCATATACCTACAAACACATAGGGGCGGAGCCCGAGTCTCCAAGAAAAGAATGTTACCGCGATTACAAATATCTTATCTCCTCTCTCATCCATTGGACGGCACAGAAATCCTGAACATTTGGAATGTCCACAAGCAGTCCAACTGAGGGGCAGACATTACAGCCCCAACAGAAGCAAAGGACTGCATGCAATGTACACAGCTGCTGGTAAAGCTCCATCAGAAGGAGGCAGGGGCAGACTGACCATTGAGCCACTCGGGCACTGCCCGAGGGCCCTGGGCCACTAGGGGGCCCCATGAGTTATCAGTCCGCCCCTGGAAGGAGGCATCAGAAGAGGTTGGAATGTCCTCCTGGTACAACTTAGAACATGTCAACCAAAAACCTAAGAAACAAGCCTGATGCCAAAATGCCCTGGAAGTGTTCAAAGCCTGGTGGAGTGAGCTTTGACAGGAAAGGACCATGAACACTTGAGACCATGAGCTTCATCGATGGTCCAACATATTGACCTAAAAAGGGTGTTACAAGTACTGGAATGCCAAATCGGAACGGCGAGCTGGGAGTCTGTCCTGGAAGAGGCCATAGCTGAGAGACAAACCCTCACAGCACCAACCTCATCCAATCACTGAAGAGAGACCTCCTTCTGGTGAGAACCACCTTGTGGATCAGAATCGTGTTGTGGAAATTTTATGAAGATGTATTGTAATGTGTATTGTCATTGTGTCTCCCAGTGTTAGTTCTCCCGCTCTATAGAGCTGACTGGGGCCGACTGACGCTGGGTGAGACCCGTCTGGTAGTGGAGAACTTCCTGAGGTTGCGGAGAAGTGTTTGCAGAGTGAGGATACGTCCGCCAGCGAAGGGCCCTTGTGCAATGCACAGAACGATCGTCTGGGGGGGGGTGTTCACTCTGTAGAGACATTATCGATTATGGGGGGGATGTACGCTCGTGTCACCCCTGTGTGTCTGATCAGCACATGGGGGGGCTATGGCGTGTTCCTGCAGATAATGTCCAATCTCCAGGAATGGTAGAATAATCCGGGGATGTTCTCTGAACAATGCAGAATAAGGATTCATGGCAATGGTGAAAACGGGAGTCTTTGTGTGCGTTGTGATCGGGGACAGTGTCCATGAGTCCTTAGGCCAGCCATGCGGCTTTCATTACAGGGGGCGGGGAATCATACATACCGCCCCTGCCAAGACACGCCCATAAACGAGGTCTTTGAAGCTTTACATTGGCCCGTTTCACTTGCATGGACAGCTCCTTTGAACGCAGGATGAAGGTTCACAGCAATAGATTCCAAATGCAAATACCGCACTTAGAATCAACTTCAGACCTTTTACTTGCTTAATTGATGAAGAAATAACGAAGGAGTAGTCCACACCTGGCCATCAAACAGCTTTTCATTCAATTGTCCAATTACTTTTGGTCCCTTGAAAAAGGGGGGGGGGGGCTAATCTTAAGAGCTGTCATTTCTAAGCCCGTCCTCAGATTTGGAGGTACATACCCTCAAATTACACCTGAGAATGTGACCTTTCAGCCCATATCCATTATATATCTATAGTTTGAATATGTTTTGGTAAATACCTGGGGAAAAAAGAAAATTGTGCTTGTGTTTGAAAATATATGGACATAACTGTACACTGCTA
Organism: Lithobates septentrionalis; assembly: GCA_037952835.1. Lineage (NCBI taxonomy): Eukaryota > Metazoa > Chordata > Amphibia > Anura > Ranidae > Lithobates > Lithobates septentrionalis. The sequence goes on along the minus strand of JBBDGP010005217.1, from coordinate 34,782 downwards.
GGAGATGGAGCAAAGCATTCCTCCCAAGTCAGGAGGGACTTAAACTTTCCTTGCTTAAAGTGTTACTAAACCCACAACAGTAAAATCATTCTGTACATGCAGTAAAGCATGCTTGTTATACTCACTGTGGAACCTAAGGGGTTAATCCTCTGCATTGTGTAAAAAGGCTGTTTGATCCTGTATGCATAGATCTTCCTCTTCTTGCATTGTCTCCGAAACATGTCCGGATAAGGCAGAGTTAGTGGAGTCACTCTGCACATGCTCAGTTTGGTGCGTATTGCTAGAGAGTTTTTTTTCTCTTGGGAGGGTGCATGTGATCAGCACAGGGCCAATCAGCTCCGTCCAGACAAAGGGTCAGGGGTCCTGCATCCTGATAGGACAGCCACTGCAGTATGAAAACTCCTCCTACAAGCTTTAACCAGACAGTGATAGAAGTCACAAGACTGCTATATACTGCCGATGAGAAAAGGTATTTAGCAGTTTATATTTACTGAAATAATTGCATTTCCATGTTCCGTGTGCTCCACAGTACCAGATGAAGTTCCTTGCTTGCAATATCAAAGCCAGATCCCAAAGCCAGATCCCAAAGCCAGATCCCAAAGCCAGATCCCAAAGCCACCGAGACAGAGATGAATCCTCCTGTACCTGGATGACTTGTCTCAAGTTAAAAAAAGGCCACGCTTCAGGTTCCTGGAATAGAACCCGGGGAATGGGATCTCTTTGGAAGAAGCCACCATCAGACCCAAGACTTTCATGCAGAAGAAAAGAGTTGAACTCTTCCTTGACCGGAGTGCACAAATGTGACTAAAAAGTCTGGAGCTACTTCTGAGGAAGGTAGGGGGGTCCAGTATGTATTCAGGACCGGTCCCAGGTACCCCCAGTGATGTGTCAGTGACAATTTTTGAAGGTTCAAGACCCAGCTGGCCTGCTGCAGTGTCCTGTTGAAGTGGGAATGGGGATCGGATTATGTGGCCATGGTTATGTGTGTAGTAAGGCTGATTTAGAGTTTCAGCTGAGAAGCCATTCCTATTTACTATGCTAAGAACATTTTGTGAGATCTGTAGAACCTGACAGGCTGTGGTCTGGGACACTGAATTCACCCATTTCCCCCCCTTAGCACAGCCATCTGTGCACACTTTTCCGGTGTCCAGGGTGTGTCAAGCTGGTTAACAGATGGAGAAGGAAACCGCAAAAGCAAGGCTTGTGAAAGAATATGCTTTGCTAAACTGCTTTGCATCAATAAGAGGAGGTTGACTGTTTTAAAAGGTTAGAATGTCTTGTAACGGAAATGTATAGTGTGTTCGCTTGTGACGCAATATGATGAAAAGATATATGTACACTGTATTTCTCTGTATGGGCCACTCTTGGCGTGTAGACACGAGTCGGGTCAGGAGTGTCCATTCTTAATGGCCAAAAGAATGGAATAAAAACCTCGCATACCAGAAGTTCATTGTCCAGCAGTCATTACCAATATTCTGCTACTTCATTTGGTGCATTGGCCGTAAGGGGGGAATATCGGTGTGACCTGTTGAGGCAGGTGGCACTGTTTTCCACCAGACCTACAAGGAATGGTCCGAGAGGCCAGCCCTGTGGGCTATATCGTAGTCTCAAAAGGCGCCTTCTAGAACTGTTATCTAGGAGACTGCGCTGTGTCCCATTTGGTGGCCTGCTGTGGACGACCTTCGTAGCATCAAATGGACCTGGGAATCCGAGAAGTAGATAGCTGGAGCTCCAACGGGAACAGGTGAGAGCCTTTTTACTTTTGTTTTTGGATAACAGTCAGACAGCCAGCCAGCCTCTCGACGGATCGAGAGAAGGGAAGACTGATCACCTTCCGAGAGAGACGTCCGTTCAGATGATTGTGCATCTTTCGGACGAATCCTCAGTCAGTCAGTAATTTTTGGGTGGGAATGTCTGGTATGATTGATGTGTGTATGAGACATCACTTTGTGGTGAAGTGACCGTGTCCTCTTTTAAGTGCGGTTCCTGGCTGGGAGACCACGTCCAGGCCACTGACCGAGGGAAGCGTTGTCTATTGTCCCTACCTGTGTCGAGGATTCAGACCCCTTACTGAATTCTCATCATTTACCCTACCCTCTGTGTCTGTCTTGGTGTCTGTTAGGTTATAAGAATGGGTGGGAAACATAGTGTTGAATCTCCCCTACAAACCATGATCTCCAACTTTAAGAAGGGATTTTCTAAGAACTGTAATTTAAAACTTAGCCCTGAGAAATTGATAACATTGTGTGAGAAAGACTGGCCCCGTTATGGAACGCGGTGGCCCCCACAGGGAACCCTTGACTTAGAGACCATTGACTGATTGTTTGAGAATATTATGTCAGAATTACAGAAACATGACCAAGACGCACCTTCCAGGAGGACTGTTCGTTCGGGTGATTGTGCATCCCTCGAATAAATCCTCAGCCAGTCAGGAGGAATATCCGTCCAGATGATTGTGCATCCCTCGAATAAATCCTCAGCCAGTCAGGAGGAATATCCGTCCAGATGATTGTGCATCTCTCGGATAAATCCTCAGCCAGCCAGTCAGGAGGAATATCCGTCCAGATGATTGTGCATCTCTCGGATAAATCCTCAGTCAGCCAGTCAGGAGGAATATCCGTCCAGATGATTGTGCATCCCTCGGATAAATCCTCAGCCAGCCAGTCAGGAGGAATATCCGTCCAGATGATTGTGCATCTCTCGGATAAATCCTCAGCCAGCCAGTCAGGAGGAATATCCGTCCAGATGATTGTGCATCTCTCGGATAAATCCTCAGCCAGTCAGGAGGAATATCCGTCCAGATGATTGTGCATCTCTCGGATAAATCCTCAGCCAGCCAGTCAGGAGGAATATCCGTCCAGATGATTGTGCATCTCTCGGATAAATCCTCAGCCAGTCAGGAGGAATATCCGTCCAGATGATTGTGCATCTCTCGGATAAATCCTCAGCCAGTCAGTCAGTCAGTCAGCTAGGAGAAAACGTCCGTCTGGATGATTGTGCATCCTTTGGACAAATGGGAGATAAAGACCTGCAGTGGATAGAAGCCACAAAAAGAGGAACAGTATAGAATTATAGTTATGACAAGAGTAGTACTACAAAAAAAAAAACAAAAAAACAACAAAACACATATATTCTCAACCCGAAGAGACAGATCAGCCTCCCCCGTATGTAGATGAAAGGACCTCAAATAGAGACAGGTCAGAGCCATGTCCAAATGCCCCGTCCAGTAAACAAGGGGACTCAAGTTATTGTCCACCTACATCAGATTCAGCAAGTTTGTCAATGCCAAATCTCAGTAAATATACTCCTGACCGTAACACTCTGGGTATAGGCAGGACAGAAATAGGGAACTCAGTAGTAGTCAATGGGCTCCCCAATCAAGTGTCCACTTCCACTCCGAGAAATCCTGATGCAAATAGCCGGACCCTTACCCGTCTTTCAACATACCTCTGCAAATGCCCTTAAGAGAACAGGCGGTGGAGGAATATCGGACTCTAGTTTACACCCCTTTTTAACACAACAGATTTACTGAACTGGAAGATTCATAACCCTGCCTACTCAGAGAATCCCCAAGCCATCACAGATTTGCTCTGGTCAATAACTCAGACCCATAACCCCACTTGGTCGGACTGCCAGCAACTTTTATTGACCCTTTTTATTACTGAGGAGAGACACAGAATTAACCAAGCAGTGCAGAAGTATAAAGGCAAAATACCCTTCCTATTAGAAAGACTTTGTAGTTTTGGGGGGGGGGGGGCATCAAGTCCAACGTCAGTTCCTGTAGATGCCGGGTTCCCCTATTCCCTTGCTGGGCAGAGACTTACTTGCTAAACTCAGAGCGTACATATACTTCCAATCTGACGGACAGGCTATCCTAAAATTGCCCCATCCCTTTGAAGCCCGCATACTGCAAGACATCCCGGGACTGTGGGCAGAAGACAACCTACCAGGATTAACCACACACGTTCCCTAAATCCTTATTGAATTAAAATCAGGAGCCACTCCAGTCAGCCTGAAACAGTACCCAGTCCCTCTAAAAGCCCTAGTAGGAAAACAAAAGTACTTAAACAAATTCCTCACACTATGGAATTCTAAAACCCTGTCAGTCTCCCTGGAATACACCTCTACTCCCAGTGCAGAAACCCAGAACAGCTCACTGTCATCCTGTTCAAGACCTCAGAGCGGTCAATCAGGCTGTAATGACCATGCACCCAGCGGTCACTAATGAACTGTTACAATTACTGTGGGAGGCAGGTTATAAGGTGTCCCGGGGAAAGGTGCAATTTTGACAAGAGACTGTAAAGTACCTGGGATTCAGAGTATCACAAGGACAGAGACAATTGGGAGAAGGCAGGAAAGAAGCTGTTTGTCAGATTCCCACCCTGACTACCAGATGGCAAGTACGTGAATTCCTGGGGGTGGCAGGATTCTGCTGAATCTGGATACCGGACTTTGCCATAAAAGCCAGACCCCTCTATGAATCCACAAAGGGGGGAGAAAAGGAACCCTTCCAATGGGGAGAACAGCAAAACAGAGCATTAAGACATTAAGGTCTCCCTAATGCAGACTCTTGCGCTAGGCTTGCCAGATAGCCAAAAAGTCTTCTATTTGTATGTCAGTGAAAAACAAGGAGTAGCAGTAGGAGTCCTGATACAATACTCTGGGTCCTGGCAGCGCCCTGTAGCATACCTTTCAAAACAACTGGACACTGTAGCTCAGGGATGGTCATCCTGCAGAGGGCCATCGCAGCAACAGCCCTCCTTGTGGTCGAAGCTGACCAGTTGTCATTGGGTCAGGAGACTTATGTCTGAGTCCCACAACAAGTACAGGCATTAATGGATTACAAGGGAAATCACTGGTTTATTAACAGTCGAATGGTTAAATATCAAGCTATGCTGTGTGAAAATCCTCGTATCCACTTAGAGACTGTAAACCCTTTAAACCCAGCCACTCTGCTCCCCACCTCACAAGAACCCCTAACTCATGACAGCCTCCGGGTATTGGATATGTAAGCCGACCAGACTTGAAAGACAGCCCCTTGGAAAATCCAAACGTTGAGTACTTTACTGACGGAAGCAGTTTTGTAAAAGATGTTTATCCCCAGATATAGGCCCAGACAATGGCCCTGACTTTGTCCACAAATGCCTCCAGGAATTAGCAACAGCACTTAAGATTACTTGGAAATTACATACCGCATATAGGCCACAAAGCTCTGGAAAAGTTGAACGGATGAACCGCACACTCAAGTCACAACTGGCCAAGCTCTGTCAGGAAACCCAAATGGAGTGGACCTTGATGTTGCCCATTGCTTTACTGAGAATTCGGAGTACCCCAACAAAGAGGACAAATCTGTCCCCTTTTGAGGTACTGTATGGTAGGCCCCCACCTATCATTAGAGGGATAAGAGGAGACTTGCATCAGATAGGAGGGGTAGTTAACCGTGAACTGATACAGAAACTTGGGGAAAGTATACAGGACATAGGGAAATGGGTTCAAGAGAAACTTCCCATAAGCTTGTCGAACCCAGTACACCCCTTCAAACCAGGAGATACAGTGTGGGTAAAGGAGTGGAACATAACCCCACTAGGGCCAAAATGGAGAGGTCCTTACACTGTTCTGCTATCTACCCCAACAGCCATTAAGGTAGCCGAGGTGACACCCTGGATACACCACTCCAGGGTAAAGCGAGCTGCTGACCTCACAGACTCCTGGCACAGTACAGTAGACCCCCAAGATCCTTTGGGACTGAGATTGACCAGAGAAATCAGAAGGAAGAACTCCAGCCCTGTGTTCAGCACACCCCTGGAAGCTGCTGGCTCAACGCACGGCGGAAGATAAAGGATATCTACTAAGCTCTGCTCCAACCACAGCCCGGACGCTGGTTGGTCTACGCACAAGCTGAAGCCTGAGGATATTCATCGGTGTAATGTTTACTAAGATCGTTATAATGAGACTGTTGATAGTCATAATAGTGATACTGACCAGGTTAACAGGGGGGGAGAGTATCTCATGTGACCCTTGTATAAAGACTACCAGAGTAGGATCTGTAACTATCAAGATGTTATTGTGGCACTCCCATTATCAATGCAAGGGCACAGAGACTGGTACTTGCATACATAATGGGACTACCTATTCAATGTGCTCCGTTTAAAATCAGATAACCTGTTATGACCCCACTTATGCACCCTATAAAACCTGGCTAACCGTTCGGAGCTTTAGTTCCACCGGTAGGCTGATAAACCGTACACTGATCACTGACCCCAGCACTGCAGCAAGCCTAATCTTTGATGTGTGTGCTGCCATCAACCTCAACCACTTCCCAAGGGGAGGGTGTGGAGGATTGGAATGGGAGAGAGAGTATTTAAGAAATGATAGGTACATCTGTTCAGGGAAACTGGGACCTAGCTGTGCAGGTGAGGAATGGAATTACTGCCCCAACTGGAGGTGTGCTGCCTGGGGAACATGGGGAATGAAAAATCAGGATGCCATTCTACAATCTTTAGCTGGTTCATCCAGCTGCACAGTGGGAAGTTGCACCCCTGTGAATTTCACCATACATAACCCTGTCCAGTTTTTAGCACAATAGGGAAATAAGTTTGGAGTTCATATTTATGGTAAAGGATCAGACCCCGGTACAATTGTGTATGTCTCACTAGAAACTGAACTAACAAAGAGTGTTAAACATCAGCTATTTCATTCCTTATATGAAGAGCTAGCCACTGGTATGGAAGTGCCCCCTAGCACAAAGAACCTGTTCATTGAACTGGCAGAAAGTGTGGCTGACAATTTACAAGTCACAGATTGCTATGTGTGTGGAGGAACCAACACGGGAGACCAATGGCCTTGGGAAGCCAGGGAAAAAGATTATGATGTGCCACTCAGTGCCACCTCTGAGCCGCCCCATGAATGAATAAGGTCAGAATGGCACCTGAAAACGTCAATAATTGGGAAATATTGTATAGCCAGGTTGGGTCCCCAGTATAGAACACATGTAGGAGAAATGGCCTGTTTAGGACAACAGTTTTATAACAACACTTCTAAAAGTACATCCTGGTGGAGTGATACAAACGTACCCGTGCCTGACCCACACCCCTTTACCAATTTCACTCATCTAAAAGGGCTATGGGAAAATACCAGCCATTAACCCCCCAAGACTAAATAAAAAAAAAAAAAAAATCTCAGTCACATTGGGCTCTGATCCATTAGAAAGCAGACCTGTATGCTATTTAGTGATGCTTAATCTCGCTCATATTAATCGCTATGATTATGATCAAAGGGGGGAATGAAGTAGGAATGGGGATCAGATTATATGGCCATGGTTATGTGTGTAGTAAGGCTGATTTAGAATTCCAGCTAAGAAGCCATTCCTATTTACTATGCTAAGAACATTTTGTGAGATCTGTAGAACCTGACAGGCTGTGGTCTGGGACACTGAATTCACCCATTTCCCCCCCTTAGCACAGCCATCTGTGCACACTTTTCCGGTGTCCAGGGTGTGTCAAGCTGGTTAACAGATGGAGAAGGAAACCGCAAAAGCAAGGCTTGTGAAAGAATATGCTTTGCTAAACTGCTTTGCATCAATAAGAGGAGGTTGACTGTTTTAAAAGGTTAGAATGTCTTGTAACGGAAATGTATAGTGTGTTCGCTTGTGACGCAATATGATGAAAAGATATATGTACACTGTATTTCTCTGTATGGGCCACTCTTGGCGTGTAGACACGAGTCGGGTCAGAAGTGTCCATTCTTAATGGCCAAAAGAATGGAATAAAAACCTCGCATACCAGAAGTTCATTGTCCAGCAGTCATTACCAATATTCTGCTACTTCACTGTGAGCCACAGAGATCTTGACCTTCAGAACCCTTGGTGGGTTTTTACAGGAGGAAACTACTGATAGCCAGGTCCCTGGGAGAGCGGGAGAGCTAAGACCATGGCTAATACCTTGGTGAACAGCTGAGGTAGAGGGAAGGTCTAATGGGAGGGCTATGAACTGGTAAAGTAGAGGGCCAGGGGCAAACAGCAGATAGTGCTGGATAGATGGGTATGTGCAAATTCATGTTTCCCTAATGGGAGGAAGCAGTAACTACTCCTGTGGATTCAATTCAAAACATGCAAGCTGGAATGAAAACATGTAGAGCCCTGGAAATGTTCTGCAGCAAGAATTGGAGTCGTCACATCTTGGTCCAAGAGTCCAGAGAGGGTCTGGTTAAGGGCCAGCAGGCATTGCAAAGACACTGGGAGTTTAGAAGCCAGAAAGCCAGGAGGAGGCAGTCATAGGCGGCTCTCTAATTAGGCAAACTAGGCGGCCGCCTAAGGCCTCGCACTCACAGGGGCCTCGCGGCCGCCTAATTTGCCTGTGATCAATACTGATGTTGGCTCCAGCGGCTCCACCTCCCCCCCCCACCCTCCGCCGGGATGGACTGACCAATCGGGCACTGCCTGAAGGCCCCCCTGGGCAAATCATGGAGCATCCCGGTCTGGTGGCAGCAGGTGTGGGGAGCGGGACAGCAAAGACCTCTAGCCACAAAATCTCTGCGCTTAGGACATATAGCAGAAAAGGGGGGGGGGGGGGAAGAGTAAGGCAGAGGGAAAGGGGAGGGAGGGGGGGGGGCCAGAGGGAAAGTGCAAAGGGGTACAACCCCAATGAGGGAGAAAAAGAGGAAGAAAAGAAGATGTAGGTATGCTGCCTCCCCTGGTTAAGCTCTCAAAAGGACTAACATGTAATGGATTGTAAAAGGGGGTATGGCGCTCCCTTGTGACGTGTGTAAATAATATATTGTGCGTTAACAGTGACTATACCAGATTAGTTATATAGTATTTCAAACACAAAATGTGAAGACTGTGATGCTCTGGATAAACCCATGATGTGTAAATCAAAAAACCTTATATAAAAAAAATATATATATGTATATGCAACCCCTATTTGTATTGCATATACCTCTGTAGCACAGGTAGTGACAAAAAGTGCCACTAGGTGCTGCTGCTAGGCAGCTGATGTGATGAATCCAGCTTATATGTATGCAAAATTAGTAATATATATATGACAGTGCAGTAATACATATATATGACAGTGCAGTAATACATATATATGACAGTGCAGTAATACATATATATGACAGTGCAGTAATACATATATATGACAGTGCAGTAATACATATATATGACAGTGCAGTAATACATATATATGACAGTGCAGTAATACATATATATGACAGTGCAGTAATACATATATATGACAGTGCAGTAATACATATATGACAGTGCAATCCAACATATACGTGTGCAATAAAGTGCAATCAAGTCCAAAAAGAGCCGAAAAAAACTATAAATGGCATCAAAATTGCAAGAAAGTCTATTCTCAAGTGATACGTCCCAATTTATAAATGGCAAAAGAAAAGTTCCAAAAGCTTAGTGACTTGGTGCCCACAGAGGTAAAAAAATCCGTGACTTCTGTGCTCCCCTTTTGGCTCCCCACTCACCAGCTCCCACTACCCCTGCAGGGGTGACAGACACTCTAGGATCCCAATCCCGTCCTCTTATCCGGTGTCCCGCGGTTGCTGAGATAGAATGGCCTCTCTCCCAGGAGTTCCGGATTACCGCTTCATACCATGTCCAAGAAGGGGATCGCCAGTAAAAGCCCTCATAAAAAGAGATGCCACCTCATAGTGTAGTATAATTAAAAACTTTAATGGCATAAAAACTCCCCACTGGGGAAAAATCACATCGCACTACACTATGGGTGAAGCCGAGAGCCAGGAAGTACTTTCCCGCAGCGTGCGGCGTGCGGTCCAGCTGCGTTCCAGGTTCTCTCACTCCGTACCCGGAAATGACGTAAGTGCGTAGCCCCGCCTTACGCGTTTCGTCATCGACGTTTTCAAAGGCGGCGCCATCTTACTACACCTCACAGGTTATAAGGTAGGCGGACATGCTGGATCCTCCCCTCTCCCGTCCCTATAGGGATTTTGATTGGATTTCCAATCCCGTGGCTCCCCCTACCGGTACATCCCCACTAGGCGGTGCCCAAATCAGATCCCTGTGTGCGTAGGTCGAGGTATTAGTAAATATTACTGACCCATGCATCTCCGCTGACCCTTTACATAGATTAGCAGACATATTTCACACGAAGCAATGTAAACATCAGACATCTTGTATAATGCAGGTTAAGTTTTAGTTAAAAACCATCTTTAGTTACAACCCAGGTAAGTATGTCGTATAGGCACAGTCCACAGTGGTGGATAACGGTACTGCATGTCCTCCACCCTGCAAACCCAGTGTCTATCTTGTAAAAGTAGATGTAATGGAATGTAAACCCAAGTCCTGTTCAGGATCCACCTTGATATGGATGCGGAACCAGGATATTGGATGTTTATTGCTGTCTGTATGGATATCAGCCTCCGATCTCCAGGCTTCAGAAGGCAAAAGAAAACATTTTTTTCCATCTAAGATTTAAGACCAAATAAATGATGTTTCTGAGACCACCCAGGCCCCTCACAGGAATTATAATCAAAGTTGTATACCCAAAGAATATTGTACATAGAGAACTGGCTGGCTTACAAACTGGCCTACAGGCATTCCTATATAGGGCCAGTGTATTCCTAGATGTAGGTGCTGTGTAAGCATTTCCAACTATAGAGTACTCTTTCACATGGTTGATATCCCACGTACATTAGCCTCCCAGTGATATGTTAGGTAGTGCATTCTCCCACTTAAACCCAGATACTCCTTAGTAGACATTCTCCAGTATGGTATCCGCACCCCAAGGACCCTCATTACATTCTGGGGTGCTAGAGAACCCGAGGAGTTGGGGTACATGATATCAACCCGGGGGTGTGAGTTATATTAAAGACATGGAAAATATAAACAAAAACACCATAAAGGGCATTTAGTGAAACCAGAGGGAGGACAGCCTGAAGGGCGTGATTCAAGGCACATACACGTGTATGGAAACATTATCCTGGCGCATGTAAATTGCACCTAGTCCCGCATAGCTATGTGTGGGTACCCCCACATACATCCGTACATGCCCATGTGCCCAATAATCATTAAAGGTGTTTGACTATGTTCAGACCTGTATACCAACCCCATAATAGTTATATCTAAGATTTTTCTGTCACTGTCCCCTACTCCTCCATTAGTCTGTAGCACATGTATGCAAAGACAGTAGAATGGTTAGTAGCATAGTTTCTTGTTGCTCTCTACTCCCTTTTATTGGACAACTGTCAAATAAAGGCAAAGAACATATGCCAGAAAGGACCTAGGGGAAGTCTATACTGCTGTGAATAGATTTAAGGGTTAGCTATAAAACAGTTGAGGTCTATGTCCAAGTTCAGGCCTCTAGGGGCAATAGACCGCAACCGATATATCCACCCTGTCTCATTCCTAGAGACTAGTGTTTCTTTATTGCCCCCTCTCCAGTGGGTTTTCACCTGATCAATGCCGTAAAAAATGAGGCCACTGGGATCTTTTTGATGGAATTCGGCAAAATGCCGTGATAGATGATGCTTCGGAAACCCTTTTTTGATATTTTTGACGTGTTCCCGTATTCTGACATAGAGTGGGCGGGTAGTTCTCCCCACGTACTGTAGATGACAGGGGCACTCAATGATAAAGGTGACATGGGTGCTATGACAAGTTATCAACTCCTTGATCTGATATTCTTTATGATCTACGGTCGACTTGAACTTTTCCTTCTTCCTAGGTTGGGGTTTGCTGACTCTACAGGGTAGACATCTGCGGCATCTGAAGAACCCTTTCATATTAGGTATAATGTGGGTTTGCTTAGGGGGGTCAATGACATTATGTACAAGGTGGTTACGAAGAGTAGGTGCTTTCCTATACACAAACTTCGGTTTGGTGGGAAGGATTTTAGCTAGTACACGGTCCTCTTTCAGAATGGGCCAGTATTTCTTAATGATCCGTTCCACATCCTTGTATTGGTTGTTGAACCCTGTAATGAAGGTCATCTCCATCTGATCATTTCTGGCCCTACTGTTCTTCTTAAGTAGTTGGTTCCTGTCCATGTTCTTGATCTCCTGTTTCAGCTTGTTCAGATTTTCCTGTGGGTATCCTTTCTCTTGGAACCGCTGAATAAGGACATCTGCCTGGACATCAAAGTCTTCCAGTGTGTTGCAGTTTCTCCGTATCCTTAATAATTGGCCTTTTGGAATGTTGGATTTCCACTTCTGAAGAAGGCTCTTTGTGCACAACCAGTACTGTACTCCCCCGATTTCTCCAAGGATTTTTTGGTTCAGACGGATGCGTCTGATGTTGGTATCGGGGCAGTACTATCACAGGTACACAATGGGGAAGAACACCCTGTGGTGTACCTAAGCAGAAAGCTCAATGACCATGAGCAAAGGTATGCAGTCATTGAAAAGGAGTGTTTAGCCATAAAGTGGGCCGTGGACGCACTCAGGTACTATTTGTTAGGACGCCAGTTTGAGTTAATAACTGACCATGCTCCTCTGAAATGGATGGCCCAAAAGAAGGAGACTAATAGACGGGTGAACCGGTGGTTTTTGGCTCTACAGGATTACTCATTCACTGTAAAACACAGGCCAGGTGTTGAGATGGGGAATGTAGATGCCCTGTCCCGTGTTCACTCCTGTTGGGCTACAGGTGTTCCAACCCTGGGGTTGAAACAAGGGGGGAGGATATGTAGCAGAGCGTCCCAGAGAGAGCCAGGAAAAGTCCTGTTCGGGGTTTATACATCTCCCAGGCTCCTCTCATACACGTTCAGGGATCTCTGATCCATGGTCCGGTTCTGGTCTTGGTCCTCTCCCCCAGGCTAATTTAAGCTCACCTGAGCAGACAGCCTTTGCTCTTGGCCTGGGATACTCAGAGAACTTCTGTGTAAGAGAGCAAAAAGGTATGTGGAAGCTGACAAGCTGTAGGCTTGCTCAGCTTAGTAGTTAGGATCTGTAAATATTGTTTAGTTAGTGCCGAGACACGGCTAGGTTTTGTTTTGGCTATTTTTTTGTTCCTATTTGTTTCTTTTGGAACACTGTACAGCACCTGTAAATAGACTTGTAAATATCACAAATAAACACCGCACTGTTTGTCACTATTCCACTGGACTTGGTATCTGTGCCTGAAAGACCACTCATCCCAGGGAGCTTTGTACCTTCTACCTGTCCCCCAGGTTACAGTATTTTCCACATTTAGTAGATTACCCATCTCTTCTTGATAGTCTTTTTTGTCCAAGATGACCAGTCCACCTCCTTTGTCGGCCGGCCTTATAACTACCTCATGTCGTTTCCCTAAATCTTTAATGGTCCTCCAGATATTTTTCCTCTTTCTTTCCTTCCTTTTCAGATTTCTCAAGTCCTCTTCTACCATTTTCTTGAAAGCAGTCAGACACTGACTCCCTGGGGTTTTGGGGTTGTAGGTAGAAGAGGACTTGAGAAATCTGAAAAGGAAGGAAAGAAAGAGGAAAAATATCTGGAGGACCATTAAAGATTTAGGGAAACGACATGAGGTAGTTATAAGGCCGGCCGACAAAGGAGGTGGACTGGTCATCTTGGACAAAAAAGACTATCAAGAAGAGATGGGTAATCTACTAAATGTGGAAAATACGTATAAGAAACTTAGAACGAATCCAAAGAAAAAATATGAGAAACAACTAAAGAAATACATCACTAAAGGAAAGGCTATGGGGATTTTGAATGCGAAAGAAGCTGAATATTTATACTCTAACTCTACAAAGACCCCCGTGATATATTATACACCAAAGATCCATAAAAGATTGAACAAACCACCTGGAAGACCTATTATCAGCGGTATAAATTCAATCTTTTCTAGATTAGGGGAATATCTAGATAAATACTTGAAACCTCTGGTACAGCAAGGGAAATCATATCTGCGGGATAGCTTACAGCTCATCGAAGAACTCCAAAGTATAAAAGGTACAGAAAATTGGGTATTGGCAACAATAGACGTCAATTCATTGTACACAAGCATTGAACAACCAGATGGATTGCTTGCAGTAGAAAAGGCTCTATATGAGAACACAGGAATGAGACAGGGGCAGATCAACTACATTTTGGAAGGCCTGAAAATGGCAATGGAATGCAACTACTTTTGGTACAACAAGGAGTAACTTGTACAAACCAAAGGTGTTGCAATGGGGGCACGATATGCACCAAGTGTTGCAAACCTGTTCATGAACATGTGGGAGGAGGAATACATTTATAACAAAAATATCCCCCAAATTAAAATATACCGTAGATATATTGATGATTTAATCATCTTATGGGATGGCACTACGGATAGTTTTGAGAAATTTCTTGAAGGGCTGAATATGAATAGGTATGGGATCACGTTCACGGGCAAGTGGAACCTGCATGCGATCGACTACTTGGATCTGGAAATCTTCAAAGCAGGTGATTCCCTTAATACCCGTACTTTCTTTAAAAGCACAGATCGTAACGGGTATTTACCCACTTCAAGCTGCCACCATCCGAAGTGGAAATCCAACATTCCAAAAGGCCAATTATTAAGGATACGGAGAAACTGCAACACACTGGAAGACTTTGATGTCCAGGCAGATGTCCTTATTCAGCGGTTCCAAGAGAAAGGATACCCACAGGAAAATCTGAACAAGCTGAAACAGGAGATCAAGAACATGGACAGGAACCAACTACTTAAGAAGAACAGTAGGGCCAGAAATGATCAGATGGAGATGACCTTCATTACAGGGTTCAACAACCAATACAAGGATGTGGAACGGATCATTAAGAAATACTGGCCCATTCTGAAAGAGGACCGTGTACTAGCTAAAATCCTTCCCACCAAACCGAAGTTTGTGTATAGGAAAGCACCTACTCTTCGTAACCACCTTGTACATAATGTCATTGACCCCCCTAAGCAAACCCACATTATACCTAATATGAAAGGGTTCTTCAGATGCCGCAGATGTCTACCCTGTAGAGTCAGCAAACCCCAACCTAGGAAGAAGGAAAAGTTCAAGTCGACCGTAGATCATAAAGAATATCAGATCAAGGAGTTGATAACTTGTCATAGCACCCATGTCACCTTTATCATTGAGTGCCCCTGTCATCTACAGTACGTGGGGAGAACTACCCGCCCACTCTATGTCAGAATACGGGAACACGTCAAAAATATCAAAAAAGGGTTTCCGAAGCATCATCTATCACGGCATTTTGCCGAATTCCATCAAAAAGATCCCAGTGGCCTCATTTTTTACGGCATTGATCAGGTGAAAACCCACTGGAGAGGGGGCAATAAAGAAACACTAGTCTCTAGGAATGAGACAGGGTGGATATATCGGTTGCGGTCTATTGCCCCTAGAGGCCTGAACTTGGACATAGACCTCAACTGTTTTATAGCTAACCCTTAAATCTATTCACAGCAGTATAGACTTCCCCTAGGTCCTTTCTGGCATATGTTCTTTGCCTTTATTTGACAGTTGTCCAATAAAAGGGAGTAGAGAGCAACAAGAAACTATGCTACTAACCATTCTACTGTCTTTGCATACATGTGCTACAGACTAATGGAGGAGTAGGGGACAGTGACAGAAAAATCTTAGATATAACTATTATGGGGTTGGTATACAGGTCTGAACATAGTCAAACACCTTTAATGATTATTGGGCACATGGGCATGTACGGATGTATGTGGGGGTACCCACACATAGCTATGCGGGACTAGGTGCAATTTACATGCGCCAGGATAATGTTTCCATACACGTGTATGTGCCTTGAATCACGCCCTTCAGGCTGTCCTCCCTCTGGTTTCACTAAATGCCCTTTATGGTGTTTTTGTTTATATTTTCCATGTCTTTAATATAACTCACACCCCCGGGTTGATATCATGTACCCCAACTCCTCGGGTTCTCTAGCACCCCAGAATGTAATGAGGGTCCTTGGGGTGCGGATACCATACTGGAGAATGTCTACTAAGGAGTATCTGGGTTTAAGTGGGAGAATGCACTACCTAACCTATCACTGGGAGGCTAATGTACGTGGGATATCAACCATGTGAAAGAGTACTCTATAGTTGGAAATGCTTACACAGCACCTACATCTAGGAATACACTGGCCCTATATAGGAATGCCTGTAGGCCAGTTTGTAAGCCAGCCAGTTCTCTATGTACAATATTCTTTGGGTATACAACTTTGATTATAATTCCTGTGAGGGGCCTGGGTGGTCTCAGAAACATCATTTATTTGGTCTTAAATCTTAGATGGAAAAAAATGTTTTCTTTTGCCTTCTGAAGCCTGGAGATCGGAGGCTGATATCCATACAGACAGCAATAAACATCCAATATCCTGGTTCCGCATCCATATCAAGGTGGATCCTGAACAGGACTTGGGTTTACATTCCATTACATCTACTTTTACAAGATAGACACTGGGTTTGCAGGGTGGAGGACATGCAGTACCGTTATCCACCACTGTGGACTGTGCCTATACGACATACTTACCTGGGTTGTAACTAAAGATGGTTTTTAACTAAAACTTAACCTGCATTATACAAGATGTCTGATGTTTACATTGCTTCGTGTGAAATATGTCTGCTAATCTATGTAAAGGGTCAGCGGAGATGCATGGGTCAGTAATATTTACTAATACCTCGACCTACGCACACAGGGATCTGATTTGGGCACCGCCTAGTGGGGATGTACCGGTAGGGGGAGCCACGGGATTGGAAATCCAATCAAAATCCCTATAGGGACGGGAGAGGGGAGGATCCAGCATGTCCGCCTACCTTATAACCTGTGAGGTGTAGTAAGATGGCGCCGCCTTTGAAAACGTCGATGACGAAACGCGTAAGGCGGGGCTACGCACTTACGTCATTTCCGGGTACGGAGTGAGAGAACCTGGAACGCAGCTGGACCGCACGCCGCACGCTGCGGGAAAGTACTTCCTGGCTCTCGGCTTCACCCATAGTGTAGTGCGATGTGATTTTTCCCCAGTGGGGAGTTTTTATGCCATTAAAGTTTTTAATTATACTACACTATGAGGTGGCATCTCTTTTTATGAGGGCTTTTACTGGCGATCCCCTTCTTGGACATGGTATGAAGCGGTAATCCGGAACTCCTGGGAGAGAGGCCATTCTATCTCAGCAACCGCGGGACACCGGATAAGAGGACGGGATTGGGATCCTAGAGTGTCTGTCACCCCTGCAGGGGTAGTGGGAGCTGGTGAGTGGGGAGCCAAAAGGGGAGCACAGAAGTCACGGATTTTTTTACCTCTGTGGGCACCAAGTCACTAAGCTTTTGGAACTTTTCTTTTGCCATTTATAAATTGGGACGTATCACTTGAGAATAGACTTTCTTGCAATTTTGATGCCATTTATAGTTTTTTTCGGCTCTTTTTGGACTTGATTGCACTTTATTGCACACGTATATGTTGGATTGCACTGTCATATATGTATTACTGCACTGTCATATATATGTATTACTGCACTGTCATATATATGTATTACTGCACTGTCATATATATGTATTACTGCACTGTCATATATATATTACTAATTTTGCATACATATAAGCTGGATTCATCACATCAGCTGCCTAGCAGCAGCACCTAGTGGCACTTTTTGTCACTACCTGTGCTACAGAGGTATATGCAATACAAATAGGGGTTGCATATACATATATATATTTTTTTTATATAAGGTTTTTTGATTTACACATCATGGGTTTATCCAGAGCATCACAGTCTTCACATTTTGTGTTTGAAATACTATATAACTAATCTGGTATAGTCACTGTTAACGCACAATATATTATTTACACACGTCACAAGGGAGCGCCATACCCCCTTTTACAATCCAGCAAAGACCTCTAGGTGCGATCTCAGCAAGGCGTGGGGGACGCGGGTAGCCATAGGGCACACAGCTGCTGAGGTAGCTGGGCTGCTCCTTCAGTCTGCGCCGCACACCCCTGACCCGACCACCAATTCAGTTCAGCAGTCAGGCACAGAAACTACCCAGCAGCGCAACCCTATGACTGTGAAGGGGAAGGAGCTTCAATGGATCCAATCTCCTGATGCTGCCTGGCCGTCTGGAGAGAAAGTGAGTGCCTGGCCATGCCGCCCTCCTATGCTCCCGGATAGGAGGAGCGGCGGGGCCACTGCATATAGAAGAATTGATCTTTCCATATTCCTCCTGCAGCCGCTAAATGTTTGCAGGTGGGGGAGGAGAAACTAGCATTCGCCGGCTGCAGGAGGAATATGATCTCCTCCGGCCTGACCCCTGTGCTCTCCACTCCACCCCACCCCATGCTCTCGGTTCCCCCATGTGCTCCCTTGTTCCACCCCCCCATGAACTTCTCTGGCCCCCCTGTGCTCTCCACCCCACGCTCTCGGTCCCCCCATCTGCTCTCCGCCCCCCAAGTGCCCTCCTCCCCACCATGTTCTTAGCCCCCATCTGATCTCCGCCCCCATGTTCTCCACCCCACCTTGCTTTCCAGCTCCCCACACAGTGCTCTTCAGCTCCCCCAGTGCTCTCTGCCCCCCCCCCCCCCATGTGCCCCCTGGCTCCCCTCCCTAGTGCTCTCCACCCCACAGTGCTCTCCAGTTCCCCCCATGTGCTCCCTGACTCGGCCCCAGCATGCTCTCGGTCCCCCATGTGTTCCCTGGCCCCGCCCCCATGATCTCCTCCACCCCCCTGCGCTGTCCACCCCAGCATGCTCTCGATCCCCCCATGTGCTCCCTTGTTCCGCCCCCATGATCTTCTCTGGCCCCCCTGTGCTCTCCACCCCACCCCATGCTCTCGGTCCCCCCATCTGCTCTCCTCCACCCCACCATGCTCTTAGCCCCCCATCTGATCTCCGCCCCCATGCTCTCCACCTCACCTTGCTTTCCAGCTCCCCACACAGTGCTCTTCAGCTCCCCCAGTGCTCTCTGCCCCCCCATGTGCTCCCTGGCTCCCCTCCCTAGTGCTCTCCACCCCACCGTGCTCTCCAGTTCCCCCATGTGCTCCCTGACTCGGCCCCACCATGCTCTCGGTCCCCCCATGTGCTCCTTGGCTCCGCCCCTATGATCTCCTCCACCCCCCCCTGTGCTCTCCACCCCACCATGCTCTTGATCCCCCCATGTGCTCCCTTGTTCCACCCCCCATGATCTTCTCTGGCCCCCTGTGGTCTCCACCCCACCCCATGCTCTGTCCTCCAGTGCTCTCCACCCCACCATGCTCTTATCCCCCATCTGATCTCCACCCCCCATGCTCTCCACCTCACCATGCCTTCCAGCTCCTCACACAGTGCTCTTCTTCAGCTCCCCCAGTGCTCTCTGCCCCCCCATGTGCCCCCTGGCTCCCCTCCCTAGTGCTCTCCACCCCACCGTGCTCTCCAGTTCCCCCCATGTGCTCCCTGGCTGGGCCCCCCTGTGCTCTCAACTCCACCATGCTCTCGGTCCCCCCATGTGCTCCCTGGCTCCGTCCCCATGATCTCTTCCACCCCGCCCTGCTCTCGGTCCCCCCATGTGCTCCCTTGCTCCACCCCCTATGATCTTTTCCGGACCCCCGTGCTCTCCAACTCCCTCCCCAGTGCTCCCCACCCCACCATGCTCTCGGTCCCCCATCTGCTCTCCACCCCACCATGCTCTTAACCCCCATCTGCTCTCCGCCCCCCCCATGCTCTCCACTTCACCTTGCTTTTCAGTTCTCCCAGTGCTTTCTGCCCCCCCATGTGTTCCCTGGCTTCCCCCAGTGCTTTTCACCGCACAGTGCTCTCTGGTCCCCCATGTGCTCCCTGGCTCCCCTCCCCAGTGCTCTCCACCCCACCGTGCTCGCCAGTCCCCCCCCACAGTGCTCTCTGCCAACCCCATGTGCTCTCTAGCTCCCCACTATGCTCTCCACCCCACCGTGCTCTCCAGTCCCCCCCCCACTGCTCTCCGCCCCTCCATGCTCTCCACCCCACTATGCTTTCCAGCTCCCCCTCACAGTGCTCTTCAGCTCCCCTAGTGCTCTCTGCCCCCCCATGTGCTCCCTGGCTCCTCCCAGTGCTCTCCACCCCCATTCTCTTTGCTCCACCAGTGCTCTCTGCCCCCCCACACCAGTGCTCTCTGCCCCCCCACACCAGTGCTCTCTCGCTCCCCCAGTGCTCTCCCGCTCCCCCCTACTCTCTGCCCCCCTGTGCTCTACACCCCCCCAATGCTCTCAGCCTGGCTGCTCTCTACCCCCCCCCATGCTCTCCGCCTCACTCCCATGCTATCCGCCACCCCTGTGCTCTTTCTCAGCCCCCCTCACCCCCGCAGCTCTGCAAGGTTCCAGTCTCCTTTCTCCCGCTGGCTGCTGCAGTGGATCTGTCAGGATGGAGAGCGGAGAGGGGACCAGTCCCATGGACTGCTCAGTCTGAAATGCATGGGCCCCTTTTTTTTGTCCCAGTACAGGCCTGATGGGGAAGGTGAGCAGCATCGACAGTAAGGACCAATAGCCCTGGAGTGAGAAGAGCTCTGAAGACCTCCAAGGATTGGAGGACAGGCTGACTGGGACCCAGAAAACAAAGACGGCAGAAGGTGCTGGCGACCAGGGACCACTCAATCTCACAGCAAACAGATCCTCTGGAAGGAGGAGAACACTGTCCCCACCTGGAACAAGAATGGACCCTGTCTGCTGCTGGCATGGAAGGTACTGTACCAAGCATCACACAAACCTTCCCACAGACAGGGACTGCAGACTGGCACATGAGGGGCTGCATACAGGGACAGGGCTAGGGATCTCTCTATCACCCCTCTCTCTCCCCCCCCCCCCCCCCCCCTCTGGCATTGGCTAAATATGTCTGATGGGTGAGGAGGGTGCCCTGGAAGTGGTGCTGATCCCATTATGGGAGTGAGTGGGGCCTCATGTCTTAGTTTTGCCTAAGGCCTCACAAAGCCTAGAGCCGCCTCTGGAGGCAGTGAATGAGACTCAAGCTTGTAACGCTGAGACACAACTTCACAAGATTTCAAAACATTTGCAAAATCAAACAGGTGTCCCCACATTCTGAAAAGTTGAGGTGCACCTTCACTCTGAGGAGGGCTGACAGATTTGGAGTGTTAAATCTTATTGGTGTAGTAGGAGGCCTCAATACAGAGGAAAAAGGCACTCGGTAGGCGAAGGTCCACTGTTGAGAAGGTGAGGATGGATTTGACTTAAGATAGAGGTTCTTATCCTTCCAAAGCCGGTCATATATGGATGGAACGTCAGCTGGCCCCCGAATTTTGAACCATGTATGGTCAGGGACATTGTGCAAAAGCTGATTGACTTCAATGCAGCCGCTGTGTTGGATGTTCCCTGATAGGCGATGATCAGTGTATTCTGACGATGGGGAAGTCTCCCGAATACCAGAAGATGAAGAAGAGAGGATTCCTCCGTCCACATCGAGTGTGTGGATGAGAGAATCGAGCAAAACAAATAACTGATCCATCTATGAGCTGCCTTAGCCTAGGGGAGATGGATACTCCTACCTGCAGTAGTATCCTGGTTGATCCCATTTGACCATCGAAGGGCATACCAGGAAAGTGCCTTTGGCCGATTTGTTCTGCCATCCAGCACTTTAGCTAATGTCCTGTATGTACTGACAGAAGACTGATGTGTGACAAAGGACATGAAGTCTCCAAAACATCGAAACTTTAGGGCCATAATCATTTGATCTACTTGGATGTGTTGGTCTACAACAGAGATCTCCAAACTTTCTAAACGAAGGGCCAGTTTACTGTCCTTCAGACTTTAGAGAGGCCAGAGTGTGGCCATCAGGAGTAGAAAAGTTCCCAGCACCAGTGGAAGTAAAAAAATGTCTCATCTTTGGTGTCAGTGAGAGGCATTGTGCCATCGTTGGTGTCAGTGAGAGGCATTGTGCACTCGTTGGTGTCAGTGAGAGGCATTGTGCCATCGTTGGTGTCAGTGAGAGGCATTGTGCCATCGTTGGTGTCAGTGAGAGGCATTGTGCCTCATCGTTGATGTCAGTGAGAGGCATTGTGCCTCATCGTTGGTGTCAGTGAGAGGCATTGTGCCTCATCGTTGGTGTCAGTGAGAGGCATTGTGCCATCGTTGGTGTCAGTGAGAGGCATTGTGCACTCGTTGGTGTCAGTGAGAGGCATTGTGCCATCGTTGGTGTCAGTGAGAGGCATTGTGCCTCATCGTTGGTGTCAGTGAGAGGCATTGTGCCTCATCGTTGGTGTCAGTGAGAGGCATTGTGCCATCGTTGGTGTCAGTGAGAGGCATTGTGCCATCGTTGGTGTCAGTGAGAGGCATTGTGCCATCGTTGGTGTCAGTGAGAGGCATTGTGCACTCGTTGGTGTCAGTGAGAGGCATTGTGCCTCATCGTTGGTGTCAGTGAGAGGCATTGTGCCTCATCGTTGGTGTCAGTGAGAGGCATTGTGCCATCGTTGGTGTCAGTGAGAGGCATTGTGCCATCGTTGGTGTCAGTGAGAGGCATTGTGCCTCATCGTTGGTGTCAGTGAGAGGCATTGTGCCTCATCGTTGGTGTCAGTGAGAGGCATTGTGCCATCGTTGGTGTCAGTGAGAGGCATTGTGCCATCGTTGGTGTCAGTGAGAGGCATTGTGTCATCGTTGGTGTCAGTGAGAGGCATTGTGCCTCATCGTTGCTGTCAGTGAGAGGCATTGTGCCATCGTTGGTGTCAGTGAGAGGCATTGTGCCATCGTTGGTGTCAGTGAGAGGCATTGTGCCATCGTTGGTGTCAGTGAGAGGCATTGTGCCATCGTTGGTGTCAGTGAGAGGCATTGTGCCATCGTTGGTGTCAGTGAGAGGCATTGTGCCATCGTTGGTGTCAGTGAGAGGCATTGTGCCATCGTTGGTGTCAGTGAGAGGCATTGTGCCATCGTTGGTGTCAGTGAGAGGCATTGTGCCATCATTGGTGTCAGTGAGAGGCATTGTGCCATCATTGGTGTCAGTGAGAGGCATTGTGCCATCGTTGGTGTCAGTGAGAGGCATTGTGCCATCGTTGGTGTCAGTGAGAGGCATTGTGCACTCGTTGGTGTCAGTGAGAGGCATTGTGCCATCATTGGTGTCAGTGAGAGGCATTGTGCCATCGTTGGTGTCAGTGAGAGGCATTGTGCCATCGTTGCTGTCAGTGAGAGGCATTGTGCCATCGTTGGTGTCAGTGAGAGGCATTGTGCCTCATCGTTGGTGTCAGTGAGAGGCATTGTGCCTCATCGTTGGTGTCAGTGAGAGGCATTGTGCCTCATCGTTGGTGTCAGTGAGAGGCATTGTGCCATCGTTGGTGTCAGTGAGAGGCATTGTGCCATCGTTGGTGTCAGTGAGAGGCATTGTGCCATCGTTGGTGTCAGTGAGAGACATTGTGCCATCGTTGGTGTCAGTGAGAGGCATTGTGCCATCGTTGGTGTCAGTGAGAGGCATTGTGCCATCGTTGCTGTCAGTGAGAGGCATTGTGCCATCGTTGGTGTCAGTGAGAGACATTGTGCCATCGTTGGTGTCAGTGAGAGGCATTGTGCCATCGTTGCTGTCAGTGAGAGGCATTGTGCCATCGTTGGTGTCAGTGAGAGGCATTGTGCCTCATCGTTGGTGTCAGTGAGAGGCATTGTGCCATCGTTGGTGTCAGTGAGAGACATTGTGCCATCGTTGGTGTCAGTGAGAGGCATTGTGCCATCGTTGGTGTCAGTGAGAGGCATTGTGCCTCATCGTTGGTGTCAGTGAGAGGCATTGTGCCATCGTTGGTGTCAGTGAGAGACATTGTGCCATCGTTGGTGTCAGTGAGAGGCATTGTGCCATCGTTGCTGTCAGTGAGAGGCATTGTGCCATCGTTGGTGTCAGTGAGAGGCATTGTGCCTCATCGTTGGTGTCAGTGAGAGGCATTGTGCCATCGTTGGTGTTAGTGAGAGGCATTGTGCCATCGTTGGTGTCAGTGAGAGGCATTGTGCCATCGTTGGTGTCAGTGAGAGGCATTGTACCATCGTTGGTGTCAGTGAGAGGCATTGTACCATCGTTGGTGTCAGTGAGAGGCATTGTGCCATCGTTGATGTCAGTGAGAGGCATTGTGCCATCGTTGGTGTCAGTGAGAGGCATTGTGCCATCGTTGGTGTCAGTGAGAGGCATTGTGCCATCGTTGGTGTCAGTGAGAGGCATTGTGCCATCGTTGGTGTCAGTGAGAGGCATTGTGCCATCGTTGGTGTCAGTGAGAGGCATTGTGCCATCGTTGGTGTCAGTGAGAGGCATTGTGCCATCGTTGGTGTCAGTGAGAGGCATTGTGCCATCGTTGGTGTCAGTGAGAGGCATTGTGCCATCGTTGGTGTCAGTGAGAGGCATTGTGCCATCGTTGGTGTCAGTGAGAGGTATTGTGCCATCGTTGGTGTCAGTGAGAGGCATTGTGCCATCGTTGGTGTCAGTGAGAGGCATTGTGCCATCGTTGGTGTCAGTGAGAGGCATTGTGCACTCGTTGGTGTCAGTGAGAGGCATTGTGCCATCGTTGGTGTCAGTGAGAGGCATTGTGCACTCGTTGGTGTCAGTGAGAGGCATTGTGCACTCGTTGGTGTCAGTGAGAGGTATTGTGCCATCGTTGGTGTCAGTGAGAGGCATTGTGCCATCGTTGGTGTCAGTGAGAGGCATTGTGCCTCATCGTTGGTGTCAGTGAGAGGCATTGTGCCTCATCGTTGGTGTCAGTGAGAGGCATTGTGCCTCATCGTTGGTGTCAGTGAGAGGCATTGTGCCATCGTTGGTGTCAGTGAGAGGCATTGTGCCATCGTTGGTGTCAGTGAGAGGCATTGTGCCATCGTTGCTGTCAGTGAGAGGCATTGTGCCATCGTTGCTGTCAGTGAGAGGCATTGTGCCATCGTTGGTGTCAGTGAGAGGCATTGTGCCTCATCGTTGGTGTCAGTGAGAGGCATTGTGCCATCGTTGGTGTTAGTGAGAGGCATTGTGCCATCGTTGGTGTCAGTGAGAGGCATTGTGCCATCGTTGGTGTCAGTGAGAGGCATTGTGCCATTGTTGATGTCAGTGAGAGGCATTGTGCCATCGTTGGTGTCAGTGAGAGGCATTGTGCCATCGTTGGTGTCAGTGAGAGGCATTGTGCCATCGTTGGTGTCAGTGAGAGGCATTGTGCCATCGTTGGTGTCAGTGAGAGGTATTGTGCCATCGTTGGTGTCAGTGAGAGGCATTGTGCCATCGTTGGTGTCAGTGAGAGGCATTGTGCCATCGTTGGTGTCAGTGAGAGGCATTGTGCCATCGTTGGTGTCAGTGAGAGGCATTGTGCCATCGTTGGTGTCAGTGAGAGGCATTGTGCCATCGTTGGTGTCAGTGAGAGGCATTGTGCACTCGTTGGTGTCAGTGAGAGGCATTGTGCACTCGTTGGTGTCAGTGAGAGGCATTGTGCCATCGTTGGTGTCAGTGAGAGGCATTGTGCCATCGTTGATGTCAGTGAGAGGCATTGTGTCATCGTTGGTGTCAGTGAGAGGCATTGTGCCATCGTTGGTGTCAGTGAGAGGCATTGTGCCATCGTTGGTGTCAGTGAGAGGCATTGTGCCATCGTTGGTGTCAGTGAGAGGCATTGTGCCATCGTTGGTGTCAGTGAGAGGCATTGTGCACTCGTTGGTGTCAGTGAGAGGCATTGTGCACTCGTTGGTGTCAGTGAGAGGTATTGTGCCATCGTTGGTGTCAGTGAGAGGCATTGTGCCATCGTTGATGTCAGTGAGAGGCATTGTGCCATCGTTGGTGTCAGTGAGAGGCATTGTGCCTCATCGTTGGTGTCAGTGAGAGGCATTGTGCCTCATCGTTGGTGTCAGTGAGAGGCATTGTGCCATCGTTGGTGTCAGTGAGAGGCATTGTGCCATCGTTGGTGTCAGTGAGAGGCATTGTGCCATCGTTGGTGTCAGTGAGAGGCATTGTGCCATCGTTGGTGTCAGTGAGAGGCATTGTGTCATCGTTGGTGTCAGTGAGAGGCATTGTGCCATCGTTGGTGTCAGTGAGAGGCATTGTGCCTCATCGTTGGTGTCAGTGAGAGGCATTGTGCCTCATCGTTGGTGTCAGTGAGAGGCATTGTGCCATCGTTGATGTCAGTGAGAGGCATTGTGCCATTGTTGATGTCAGTGAGAGGCATTGTGCCATCGTTGGTGTCAGTGAGAGGCATTGTGCCATCGTTGGTGTCAGTGAGAGGCATTGTGCCATCGTTGGTGTCAGTGAGAGGCATTGTGCCATCGTTGATGTCAGTGAGAGGCATTGTGCCTCATCGTTGGTGTCAGTGAGAGGCATTGTGCCATCGTTGGTGTCAGTGAGAGGCATTGTGCCTCATCGTTGGTGTCAGTGAGAGGCATTGTGCCTCATCGTTGGTGTCAGTGAGAGGCATTGTGCCATCGTTGGTGTCAGTGAGAGGCATTGTGCCATCGTTGGTGTCAGTGAGAGGCATTGTGCCATCGTTGCTGTCAGTGAGAGGCATTGTGCCATCGTTGGTGTCAGTGAGAGGCATTGTGCCTCATCGTTGGTGTCAGTGAGAGGCATTGTGCCATCGTTGCTGTCAGTGAGAGGCATTGTGCCATCGTTGGTGTCAGTGAGAGGCATTGTGTCATCGTTGGTGTCAGTGAGAGGCATTGTGCCATCGTTGGTGTCAGTGAGAGGCATTGTGCCTCATCGTTGGTGTCAGTGAGAGGCATTGTGCCATCGTTGGTGTCAGTGAGAGGCATTGTGTCATCGTTGGTGTCAGTGAGAGGCATTGTGCCATCGTTGGTGTCAGTGAGAGGCATTGTGCCATCGTTGGTGTCAGTGAGAGGCATTGTGCCATCGTTGGTGTCAGTGAGAGGCATTGTGCCTCATCGTTGGTGTCAGTGAGAGGCATTGTGCCTCATCGTTGGTGTCAGTGAGAGGCATTGTGCCTCATCGTTGGTGTCAGTGAGAGGCATTGTGCCTCATCGTTGGTGTCAGTGAGAGGCATTGTGCCATCGTTGGTGTCAGTGAGAGGCATTGTGCCTCATCGTTGGTGTCAGTGAGAGGCATTGTGCCATCGTTGGTGTCAGTGAGAGGCATTGTGCCTCATCGTTGGTGTCAGTGAGAGGCATTGTGCCTCATCGTTGGTGTCAGTGAGAGGCATTGTGCCATCGTTGGTGTCAGTGAGAGGCATTGTGCCATCGTTGGTGTCAGTGAGAGGCATTGTGCCATCGTTGGTGTCAGTGAGAGGCATTGTGCCATCGTTGGTGTCAGTGAGAGGCATTGTGCCATCGTTGGTGTCAGTGAGAGGCATTGTGCCATCGTTGGTGTCAGTGAGAGGCATTGTACCATTGTTGATGTCATGGGAAGGGATTGTACCCTATCGTCAGTGTCATTTGGAGGAATTGGGACTCATCTTTGGAACTGTGCCCCATTGCTGATGTCATTGAAAGGGATTGTGCCCATTGTTTTTCATTAAGAGGAATTGTGCCCCATTGTTGGTGCCATTGGGATGAATTAGGCCCCGCCCTTGGTGTTATTGGGAGGATTTGTGGCCCATCATTGGTGTCCTTGGGCCTCATCATTAGAACTGTGCCTCATCGCTGGCGTCATTGGGATGGATTTTACCCCATCATCAGTGTCATTGGGAGGAATTGGGCCCCATCATTGGGAGGAATTGGGCCCCATTGTCAGTGTCATTGGGAGGAATTGGGGCCCTGTCATTGGGAGGAATTGGGCCCCATCATTGGGAGGAATTGGGCCCTGTCATTGGGAGGAATTGGGCCCCATCATTGGGAGGAATTGGGCCCCATCATTGGGAGGAATTGGGCCCCATTGTCAGTGTCATTGGGAGGAATTGGGCCCCATCATTGGTGTCATTGGGAGGAATTGGGCCCCATCATTGGTGTCATTGGGAGGAATTGGGCCCCATCAATAGAACTGTGCCGCATTGTTGATGTCATTAGAAGGAATTGTGCACGATTGTTTGTCATTGAGAGGAATAGTGCCCCATCATTGGTCTCCCTGGGAGGAATTGTGCCCCATCATTGGTGTCCTTGGGAGGAATTGGGCCCCATCATTGGTGTCCTTGGGAGGAATTGGGCCCCATCATTGGTGTCCTTGGGAGGAATTGGGCCCCATCATTGGTGTCCTTGGGAGGAATTGGGCCCCATCAATGGTGTCCTTGGGAGGAATTGGGCCCCATCATTGGTGTCCTTGGGAGGAATTGGGCCCCATCAATGGTGTCCTTGGGAGGAATTGGGCCCCATCATTGGGAGGAATTGGGCCCTGTCATTGGGAGGAATTGGGCCCCATCATTGGGAGGAATTGGGCCCCATCATTGGGAGGAATTGGGCCCCATTGTCAGTGTCATTGGGAGGAATTGGGCCCTGTCATTGGGAGGAATTGGGCCCCATCATTGGGAGGAATTGGGCCCCATCATTGGGAGGAATTGGGCCCCATTGTCAGTGTCATTGGGAGGAATTGGGCCCCATCATTGGTGTCATTGGGAGGAATTGGGCCCCATCATTGGTGTCATTGGGAGGAATTGGGCCCCATCAATAGAACTGTGCCGCATTGTTGATGTCATTAGAAGGAATTGTGCACGATTGTTTGTCATTGAGAGGAATAGTGCCCCATCATTGGTCTCCCTGGGAGGAATTGTGCCCCATCATTGGTGTCCTTGGGAGGAATTGGGCCCCACCAATGGTGTCCTTGGGAGGAATTGGGCCCCATCATTGGTGTCCTTGGGAGGAATTGGGCCCCATCATTGGTGTCCTTGGGAGGAATTGGGCCCCATCAATGGTGTCCTTGGGAGGAATTGGGCCCCATCATTGGTGTCCTTGGGAGGAATTGGGCCCCATCAATGGTGTCCTTGGGAGGAATTGGGCCCCATCATTGGGAGGAATTGGGCCCTGTCATTGGGAGGAATTGGGCCCCATCATTGGGAGGAATTGGGCCCCATCATTGGGAGGAATTGGGCCCCATTGTCAGTGTCATTGGGAGGAATTGGGCCCCATCATTGGTGTCATTGGGAGGAATTGGGCCCCATCATTGGTGTCATTGGGAGGAATTGGGCCCCATCATTGGTGTCATTGGGAGGAATTGGGCCCCATCAATAGAACTGTGCCGCATTGTTGATGTCATTAGAAGGAATTGTGCACGATTGTTTGTCATTGGGAGGAATTGGGCCCCATCATTGGTGTCATTGGGAGGAATTGGGCCCCATCATTGGTCTCCCTGGGAGGAATTGTGCCCCATCATTGGTGTCCTTGGGAGGAATTGGACCCCATCAATGGTGTCCTTGGGAGGAATTGGGCCCCATCATTGGTGTCCTTGGGAGGAATTGGGCCCCATCATTGGTGTCCTTGGGAGGAATTGGGCCCCATCATTGGTGTCATTGGGAGGAATTGGGCCCCATCATTGGTGTCATTGGGAGGAATTGGGCCCCATCAATAGAACTGTGCCGCATTGTTGATGTCATTAGAAGGAATTGTGCACGATTGTTTGTCATTGGGAGGAATTGGGCCCCATCATTGGTCTCCCTGGGAGGAATTGTGCCCCATCATTGGTGTCCTTGGGAGGAATTGGGCCCCATCATTGGTGTCCTTGGGAGGAATTGGGCCCCATCATTGGTGTCCTTGGGAGGAATTGGGCCCCATCAATGGTGTCCTTGGGAGGAATTGGGCCCCATCAATGGTGTCCCCGGAAGGAATTGTGCCCCATTATTGGTGTCCTTGGGAGGAATTGGGCCCCATCATTGGTGTCCCCGGAAGGAATTGTGCCCCATTATTGGTGTCCCCGGAAGGAATTGTGCCCCATTATTGGTGTCCCCGGAAGGAATTGTGCCCCATTATTGGTGTCCCCGGAAGGAATTGTGCCCCATTATTGGTGTCCCCGGAAGGAATTGTGCCCCTTCATTAGTGTCAGTGAATGATATAGTGCCCCAAGGCCTAGATAAAAGCAAGCAAAGGGCTGAATTCAGCCACAGTTTGGAGACCACTGGTTTCTTAGGCCTGTTTCACACGGGGCCTCAGCTTGTATAAGAGCAGTGTGAACAGCAAGCTTTGGTGAGCTTTCAGCAGCTTTCTCTCACTAAGCCTTTAAAACGCCCTTCAGCTCCCATTTAGAAATGTTATACGCAGATCCAAATAGGAGTGCTGATTGTCACTTTAAACAAGCTGCTGGCAGGATTTCAACAAGCTTTAAGTAGTGTGGAAGCCTGCTAGCAGCTTGTTTAACCCCTTTAATACCGGGCACTTTACCCCCCCCCCCCTTCCTGCCCAGGCCAATTTCCAGCTTTCAGTGCTGTCACTTTTTAAATGACAATTGTGCGGTCATAACAACGCTGTACCCAAACTACATTTTCATCATTTTGTTCCCTCCAATAGAACTTTCTTTTGCTGGTATTTCATCACCTCCGCGGTTTTTATTTTTTGCTAAACGATTAAAAAAAAAGACCAAAAATTGTGAAAAAAAAGTTTTTCTTTGTTTCTGTTATAAAATTTTGTAAATAAGTAAATTTTCTCCTTCACTGAGGGCACTGGCAGGCGTTGCTGATGGGCACTGGTTGGCATATGCCTGGTGGTCCAGGGTGGCGTACCTGGTGGGCGTCCTTTATGGGTATCCCTGGTGGTCCTCCGCTGATAAACAATCGGCACAGACCCCCCCCCCCCCCCCCTCAGGAGAGCCGCCGATCGTCTGTCAGACGCGAGTGAGGAAAAGCCGATTTTCTTCCTGTTTACATCATGATAAGCTGTGATTGGACACGGCTGATCACATGGTAAAGAGCCCCCGTCAGAGACTCTTTTGCATTCAGGCGAAAAACCTTCTGTGCTGCAGCTCCCCCCTCCCCCGATCCAGCGATGTGTGTGAGTGCAGCGGCTCCCTCCACTGTCTTGCTTCTCATTGGACAGATTCATAGCAGTGGGAGCCAGTGACACGGGAGCAGGGGGCGGGACCGAGTCCCACTGTGTCAATGGATGACTTTCCGTGGGCGCCCCCAATGAAGAGGCGGGGCCTGGAGTGCCAGTGGGGGACCCCAGGAGAGGGGGATTGGGGGTGCTCTGTGCAAAACCATTACACAGAGCAGGTATAACCTCTGTGTGTGCTTTTTATTAAAGGGCTTACAAACACTTTAACAAAGTCTGCTGAAAGCTCTGCAAATGCTTTGTAAAGCTGGCTGTTCACACCGCTCTTATACAAGCTGAAGCCCCCCGTGTTATACAAGCTGAAGCCCCCCGTGTTATACAAGCTGAAGCCCCCCGTGTTATACAAGCTGAAGCCCCCCGTGTTATACAAGCTGAAGCCCCCCGTCTCATACAAGTCTTAGAGAAAAGGAAGGAGGAGCTTGACGTAGAAAAACCAGAGCCGGGTGCTCGGCAGTACTGGAAAGTATGGAAGGAGCTTACAGCCTCCTGTCTGGAGGGCCCTTGAAGAATGGAGCTTCCTCCACCAATATGGCGGTTGCCTTTTTTGGGTGAGAAATGGTTGGATTATGCAGAGATGGGCTTTTCATCCAGTGAGTGCAGAGAATTACATTTTAATTTTTTTAGTGGACCGTGTCCTAGAATTACCTGTGACTGCATACAGTTTGCTGCCAATCCCCCTGTAGGTGGCATAACCCAGATTATCAAGAATCCCGTGTCCCTTAATGGACAGGAAAAAACATCAGGCAGCATCTGGTCCTATCACGGGGGACTCGTCTGCCGTTCAGGGGAGGCTCATCCGGGACTCGACTGCCGCTCAGGGGGGGCTCATCCGGGACTCGACTGCCGATCAGGGGGGCTCATCTGGTACTCGACTGGCGCTAAGGGGGGCTCATCCAGGACTCGACTGCCAGTCGGGGGAGGCTCGTCCGGGACTCGACTGCCGCTCAGGGGGGCTCGTCCGGGACTCGACTGCCGCTCAGGGGGGCTCGTCCGGGACTCGACTGCCGCTCAGGGGGGCTCGTCCGGGACTCGACTGCCGCTCAGGGGGGCTCGTCCGGGACTCGACTGCCGCTCAGGGGGGGCTCGTCCGGGACTCGACTGCCGCTCAGGGGGGGCTCGTCCGGGACTCGACTGCCGCTCAGGGGGGGCTCGTCCGGGACTCGACTGCCGCTCAGGGGGGGCTCGTCCGGGACTCGACTGCCGCTCAGGGGGGGCTCGTCCGGGACTCGACTGCCGCTCAGGGGGGGCTCGTCCGGGACTCGACTGCCGCTCAGGGGGGGCTCGTCCGGGACTCGACTGCCGCTCAGGGGGGGCTCGTCCGGGAATCGACTGCCAGCTAGGGGGGCTCATCCAGGACTCGACTGCCAGCTAGGGGGGGCTCATCCAGGACTCGACTGCCAGCTAGGGGGGCTCATCCAGGACTCGACTGCCAGCTAGGGGGGGCTCATCCAGGACTCGACTGCCAGCTAGGGGGGGCTCATCCAGGACTCGACTGCCAGCTAGGGGGGGCTCATCCAGGACTTGACTGCCAGCTAGGGGGGGGGGTCATCCAGGACTCGACTGCCAGCTGGGGGGAGGGGGGTCATGCAGGACTCGACTGCCAGCTGGGGGGAGGGGGGTCATGCAGGACTCGACTGCTGCTCAGGGGGGCTCATCCAGGACTTGACTGCCGGTCAGGCTACTCAGCACTCACTGTGACGTCTTTATACGGGATAAATATTCATAAATCAGACTTTTGTGTTTGTATGAAAATAATTTATTTCACAAGTAAAAATGGGTCAGAGACCTGTAGTGTCCATGAGGCCAGCCAATGCAGGCCAGAGGTGATACAGCAACAAGGGGAGGGTACAGGAGGTGTGGTCAGGATCAGACATTAGGGGGCGGTACAGGAGGTGTGGTCAGGATCAGACATTAGGGGGCGGTACAGGAGGTGTGGTCAGGATCAGACATTAGGGGGCGGTACAGGAGGTGTGGTCAGGATCAGACATTAGGGGGCGGTACAGGAGGAGGTGTGAACTCTGAACTTTAACATCAACAATAAATTGCTTTGAGATTAGAACTACTTGTGCTGACCCTCTCGGGCCCCCCGGAATCGTCCATCATAAATATCATGTACAAATATATGTACAAATCACTCAGAGGAAAAATGTTTGTTCTGTGCTTCAGATTATTGCTTTAACCCCATCAGTGCTGCATAGTCCCCTCCAGCACCAGAGGCGCCTCTCTGTGCGCTAGTTGTATTGCAAGGCTCTCCAGTGATGAAGGGGGTAAGAGGTAATTGTCCAAGGTGAGACTCCGCCCCTCAGCCATTAAGACGCACAGGGGGCGGTGCTGGGGCTACAGTCCATGCTACAGTATACAGCCTGCGGGGCCCCCACGTGCGGCTGTGCGATGCTGAAAAACTTGGGCTCCAGGTAACAGTTGGCTGGACACTCCAGGAGCAGCGGAGAAGGAGAACATGGCGGAGACACCGAGCATGGCGGGGACACCGAGATCTGCAACAACCTGCATGGAGGAGATGAGGAATTAGGTTAGAAGGAAGGTACACGGGGGGTCACCCACGGACTATCCCAGGGATGGGGGGGGGGGGAGGCAGTCAGGAACAGGGGGGTCACCCACGGACTATCCCAGGGATGGGGGGGGGGGGGGAGGCAGTCAGGAACAGGGGGGGGTCACCCACGGACTATCCCAGGGATGGGGGGGGGGCAGTCAGGAACAGGGGGGTCACCCACGGACTATCCCAGGGATGGGGGGGGGGGGGGGGAGGCAGTCAGGAACAGGGGGGGGGGTCACCCACGGACTATCCCAGGGATGGGGGGGGGGGGGGGGGGGGGGCAGTCAGGAACAGGGGGGGGTCACCCACGACTATCCCAGGGATGGGGGGGGGGGGGGCAGTCAGGAACAGGGGGGGGTCACCCACGGACTATCCCAGGGATGGGGGGAGGCAGTCAGGAACAGGGGGTTACCCAGAGATGGGAAGGCTGTAACAGGAGGGCCTCCCCAGTGATGAACCCTTCTAGGAGAGATAGGGGAGCAGAGGGGTTCACCCAGAGACTGAGGGCAGGTTGGAACGAGGGGTTGCCCACTGACTAGCCCTCCAGGTGCCATTACTCACCTCTGCTGCTGCAGAACCTCATGTAAGAGCCCCTGGGGCTCCGCTGTAGTGTGTGCGTTATCTGCAGAGCGCCCCCCGCGGGTGCCGGTTCCCCTGTGACGTAGTTTGCTGAGACACAACAGGCCGCGGACTCGCACCGACCTCCGGAGCTGGCGAAGAGCGTTTATTCCTGCAGAGACAAGCGGTCATTAGATGACGTCACACGGGGGGGGGGAATTAACACAACACAGCGCACAATACACATGGCAATCCGTACCCTGAGTGAGCGACGTGTCCGAGGCTCTGCGGCCCTCCTGGAAGGCCATGGGAAGAAGGTTGCTGGTTGTGGCGATTCCGTTATATTGCAGTACTGGAGTCGCAGACTGAGCGCTGAGCGGCGCTGTGGAACGTGAGGTGGAAAGTGTCGGTGGAGGAGCTGGAAAGGATGGGAGGAGGCAGTTCTCCAAGCTGCTGGATGGAGATGAGGTGGAGGAGATGAAGATACCTGAAAGGAAGAGAAGAAGATGGTTGAGACAGGGACAGGGTGGGGGCACAGGAGGCAAATAGTGTACAGGCAGGTGCCGGGGACATGTAGGGTAGAGGGAGGTAAAGATACAGGAGGCATAAAAAAGGTAAATAGGTAGAAAGTGTGTGTGTGGGGGGGGGGGGGCTGGGGTGCAGAAGGTTTGGGGTTTCAGAGGCACAGACGGTTTGGGAGTGGGGGTGTCAGAGGTCAGGGGCACAGAAGGTTTGGGGGTTGGGGTTTCAGAGGTCAGGGCACAGACTGTTTGGGGGTGGAGGTCAAGGTCACAGAAGGTTTGGGGGTTGGGGTTTCAGAGGTACTGAGGATTGTGGGGGGGGGGGGGGTCGGTGGCCAGGGGTGCAGAAGGCTTGGGGGTTTCAGAGGTCAGGGGCACAGATG
>JBBDGP010005216.1:0-91916 GCA_037952835.1 Lithobates septentrionalis | reverse complement strand
GATGCTTCCAGACGAGTACCTCCGCAAGGGGGTCCCTCCGCTCCCGGGGGCGGCCTCCGGTCCCCGTTTGGAGGCTCCCAGACGAGTACCACCGCAAGGGGGTCCCTCCGCCCCCGGGGGCGGCCTCCGGCCCCTGGTTGGAGGCTCCCAGATGAGTACCACTGCAAGGTGGTCCCTCAGGCCCCCGGGTGGAGGCTCCCAGACGAGTACCACCGCAAGGGGTCCTTCCGCCCCCGGGGGATGCCTCCGGCCCCGGGTGGAGGCTCCAGACGAGTACCACCGCAAGGGGTTCCCTCCGCCCCCAGGGGTGGCCTCCGGCCCCCGGGTGGAGGCTCCCAGACGAGTACCACCGCAAGGGGGTCCCTCCGCCCCCGGCCCCCGGGTGGAGGCTCCCAGATGAGTACCACCGCAAGGGGGTCCCTCCGCCCCCGGGGGCGGCCTCCTACCCCGGGTGGATGCTCCCAGACGAGTACCTCCACAGGGGGTCCCTCCGCCCCCGGGGGCGGCCTCCGGTCCTCGGTTGGAGGCTCCCAGACGAGTACCACCGCAAGGGGGTCCTCCGCCCCTGGCCCCCGGGTGGAGGCTCCCAGACGAGTACCACCGCAAGGGGGTCCCTCCGCCCCCGGGGGCGGCCTCCCACCCCGGGTGGATGCTCCCAGATGAGTACCACCGCAAGGGGGTCCCTCCGCCCCCGGGTGGAGGCTCCCAGATGAGTACCACCGCAAGAGGGTCCCTCCGCCCCCGGGGGCAGCCTCCGGCCCCCGGGTGGAGGCTCCCAGACGAGTACCACCGCAAGGGGTCCCTCTGCCCCCCGGGGATGGCCTACAGGCCGCAGGTGGAGGCTCCCAGATGAGTACCACCGCAAGGGGTTCCCTCCTCCCCCGGGGGCGCCTCCGGCCCCCGGGTGGAGGCTCCAGATGAGTACCACCGCAAGGGGTTCCCTCCGCCCCCGGGGGCGGCCTCCGGCCCCCGGGTGGAGGCTCCCAGACGAGTACCACCGCAAGGGGTCCCTCCGCCCCCGGCCCCCGGGTGGAGGCTCCCAGATGAGTACCACCGCAAGGGGGTCCCTCCGCCCCCGGGGGCGGCCTCCTACCCCGGGTGGATGCTCCCAGACGAGTACCTCCACAAGGGGGTCCCTCCGCCCCCGGGGGCGGCCTCCGGTCCTCGGTTGGAGGCTCCCAGACGAGTACCACCGCAAGGGGGTCCCTCCGCCCCCGGCCCCGGGTGGAGGCTCCCAGACGAGTACCACCGCAAGGGGTCCCTCCGCCCCCGGGGCGGCCTCCCACCCCGGGTGGATGCTCCCAGATGAGTACCACCGCAAGGGGGTCCCTCCGCCCCCGGGTGGAGGCTCCCAGACGAGTACCACCGCAAGAGGGTCCCTCCGCCCCCGGGGCAGCCTCCGGCCCCCGGGTGGAGGCTCCCAGACGAGTACCACCGCAAGGGGGTCCCTCTGCCCCCCGGGGATGGCCTACAGGCCGCAGGTGGAGGCTCCCAGACGAGTACCACCGCAAGGGGGTTCCCTCCGCCCCCGGGGGCGGCCTCCGGCCCCCGGGTGGAGGCTCCCAGACGAGTACCACCGCAAGGGGGTCCCTCCGCCCCCGGCCCCCGGGTGAGGCTCCCAGATGAGTACCACCGCAAGGGGGTCCCTCCGCCCCCGGGGGCGGCCTCCTACCCCGGGTGGATGCTCCCAGACGAGTACCTCCACAAGGGGGTCCCTCCGCCCCCGGGGGCGGCCTCCGGTCCTCGGTTGGAGGCTCCCAGACAAGTACCACCGCAAGGGGGGTCCCTCTGCCCCCGGGGATGGCCTACAGGCCGCAGGTGGAGGCTCCCAGACGAGTGCCACCGCAAGGGGTTCCCTCCGGCCCCCGGGTGGAGGCTTCCAGATGAGTACCACCGCAAGGGGTTCCCTCCGCCCCCGGGGGCGGCCTCCGGCCCCCGGGTGGAGGCTCCCAGACGAGTACCACCGCAAGGGGGTCCCTCCGCCCCCGGGTGGAGGCTCCCAGATGAGTACCACCGCAAGGGGCTCCTCGCCCCCGGGGGCGGCCTCCTACCCCGGGTGGATGCTCCCAGACGAGTACCTCCACAAGGGGGTCCCTCCGCCCCCGGGGGCGGCCTCCGGTCCTCGGTTGGAGGCTCCAGACGAGTACCACCGCAAGGGGGTCCCTCCGCCCCCGGCCCCGGGTGGATACTCCAGATGAGTACCACCGCAAGGGGGTCCCTCCGCCCCCGCATGGAGGCTCCCAGATGAGTACCACCACAAGGGGGTCCCTCCGCCCCCAGGGGCAGCCTCCAGGCCGCGGTTGGAGGCTCCCAGACGAGTACCTCTGCAAGGGAGTACCTTCATCCCGGGGGCGGCTACAGGCCGCGGGTGTAGGCTCCCAGACGAGTACCACCGCAAGGGGGTCCCTCCGCCCCCGGGGGCAACCTCCGGCCCCCGGGTGGAGGCTCCCAGATGAGTACCACCACAAGGGGGTCCCTCCGCCCCCTGGGGACGGCCTACAGGCCGCAGGTGGAGGCTCCCAGACGAGTACCACCGCAAGGGGGTCCCTCCTCCCCCGGGGGTGGCCTCCAAGCCGCGGTCGAGGCTCCCAGACGAGTACCACCGCAAGGGGGTCCCTCCGCCCCTGGCCCCCGGGTGGAGGCTCCCAGACGAGTACCAATGCAAGGGGGTCCCTCCGCCCCCGGGGGTGGCCTCCTACCCAGGTGGATGCTCCCAGACAAGTACCTCCGCAAGGGGGTCCCTCCGCCCCCGGGGGCGGCCTCCAGGCTGCGGGTGGAGGCTCCCAGACGAGTACCACCGCAAGGGGGTCCCTCCGCCCCTGGGGGCAGCCTGCAGGCCGCAGGTGGAGGCTCTCAGACGAGTACCACCGCAAGGGGGTCTCTCGCCCCGGGGGCGGCCTCCGGCCCCCAGGTGGAGCCTCCCAGACGAGTACCACCGCAAGGGGGTCCCTATGCCCCCGGCCCCCGGGTGGAGGCTCCCAGACGAGTACCACCGCAAGGGGGTCCCTACGCCTCCGGGGGGTGGCCTCCAGGCCGCGGGTGGAGGCTCCAGACGAGTACCACCGCAAGGGGGTCCCTCCGCCCCGGGGGCGGCCTGCAGGCCGCGGGTGGATGCTCCCAGACGAGTACCACCGCAAGGGGGTCCCTCCGCCCCTGGAGGCGGCCTGCAGGCCGCGGGTGGAGGCTCCCAGATGAGTACCACCGCAAGGGGTCCCTCCACCCCCAGCCTCCAGGCCGCGGGTGGAGGCTCCCAGACGAGTTCCACCACAAGGGGGTCCCTCCGGCCCCGGCCTCCAGGCCGCGGGTGGAGGCTCCCAGACGAATACCACCGAAAGGGGGTCCCTCCGCCCCCGGGGGCGGCCTCCGGGCCGCAGGTGGAGGCTCCCAGACGAGTACCACCGCAAGGGGGGTCCCTCCGGGCCGCGGGTGGAGGCTCCCAGACGAGTACCACCGCAAGGGGGTCCCTCCGCCCCCGGCCTCCAGGCCGCGGGTGGAGGCTCCAGACGAGTACCACCGCAAGGGGGTCCCTCCGCCCCGACGAGTATCACAGCAAGGAGGTCCCTCCGCCCATGGGGGCGGCCTCCGGCCCCCGGGTGGAGGCTCCCAGACAAGTACCACCGCAAGGGGGTCCCTCCGCCCCGGGTGCGGCCTCCGGACCCCGGGTGGAGGCTCCCAGACGAGTACCACCGCAAGGGGGTCCCTCCGCCCCCCGGCCCCAGGGTGGAGGCTCCCAGACGAGTACCACCGCAAGGGGGTCCCTCCGCCCCCGGGGCCGGCCTGCAAGGCGCGGGTGGAGGCTCCCAGACGAGAACCACCGCAAGGGGGTCCCTCCGCCCCCAGGGGTGGCCTACAGGCCGTGGGTGGAGGCTCCCAGACGAGTACCACCGCAAGGGGGTCCTCCGCCCCCAGGGGCGGCCAGTAGGCCGCGGGTGGAGGCTCCCAGATGAGTACCACCGCAAGGGGGTCCATCCGCCCCGGGGGCGCCTACAGGCCGCGGGTGGAGGCAACCAGACGAGTACCACCGCAAGGGGGTCCTTCCGCCCCGGGGGCAGCCTCCGGCCCCCGGGTGGAGGCTCCCAGACGAGTACCACCGCAAGGGGGTCCCTCCGGCCCCGGGTGGAGGCTCCCAGACGAGTACCACCGCAAGGGGGTCCCTCCGCCCCCGGGGTGGCCTCCGGCCCCCGGGTTGAGACTCCCAGACGAGTACCACCGTAAGGGGGTCCCTCCGCCCCCGGGGACGGCCTCCGGCCCCCGGGTGGAGGCTCCCAGACGAGTACCACCACAAGGGGGTCCCTCCGCCCCCGGGGGCAGCCTCCAGGCCGCGGTTGTAGGCTCCCAGACGAGTACCTCTGAAAGGGAGTACCTCCATCCCCGGGGGCGGCCTCCAGGCCGCGGGTGGAGGCTCCCAGATGAGTACCACCGCAAGGGGGTCCCTCCAGGCCGCGGTTGGAGGCTCCCAGATGAGTACCACCGCAAGGGGGTCCCTCCGCCCCCGGGGGCGGTCTCCAGGCTGCGGGTGGAGGCTCCCAGACGAGTACCTCCGCAAGGGGGTACCTCCGCCCCCGGGGGCGGCCTCCAGGCTGCGGGTGGAGGCTCCCAGATGAGTACCACCGCAAGGGGGTCCCTCTGCCCCCGGGGGCAGCCTGCAGGCTGTGGGTGGAGGCTCCAGACGAGTACCACTGCAAGGGGGTCCCTCCGCCCCCGCCCCCCGGGTGGAGGCTCCCAGACGAGTACCACTGCAAGCGGGGTCCCTCCGCCCACGGGGGCGGCCTCCGGTCCCCGTTTGGAGGCTCCCAGACGAGTACCACCGCAAGGGGGTCCTCCGCCCCCGGGGGCGGCCTCCTACCCCGGGTAGATGCTCCCTGACGAGTACCTCCGCAAGGGGGTCCCTCTGCCCCCGGGGGCGGCCTCCGGCCCCCGGTTGGAGGCTCCCAGACGAGTACCACCGCAAGGGGGTCCCTCCGGCCCCCGGGTGGAGGCTCCCAGACGAGTACCACCGCAAGGGGATCCCTTTTGCCCCCGGGTGGAGGCTCCCAGACGAGTACCACCGCAAGGGGGTCCCTCCGCCCCCGGGGGGCGGCCTGCAGGCCGCGGGTGGAGGCTCCCAGACGAGTACCACCGCAAGGGGTCCTTCCGCCCCCAGGGGAGGCCTCCGGCCCCCGGGTGGAGGCTCCCAGACGAGTACCACCGCAAGAGGGTCCCTCCGCCCCGGCCCCCGGGTGGAGGCTCCCAGACGAGTACCACCGCAAGGGGGTCCCTCCGCCCCGGGGGCGGCCTCCAAGCTGCGGGTGGAGGCTTCCAGATGAGTACCACCGCAAGGGGGTCCCTCCGGCCCCCGGGTGGAGGCTCCCAGACGAGTACCACTGCAAGGGGGTCCCTCCGGCCCCCGGGTGGAGGCTCCCAGACGAGTACCACCGCAAGGGGGTCCCTCCGCCCCGGTGGAGGCTCCCAGACGAGTACCACCGCAAGGGGGTCCCTCCGCCCCTGGGGGCGCCCTCCTACCCCGGGTGGATGCTCCCAGACGAGTACCTCCGCAAGGGGGTCTCTCCGCCCCCGGGGGCAGCCTCCGGTCCCCGTTTGGAGGCTCCCAGACGAGTACCACCGCAAGGGGGTCCCTCCGCCCCCGGGGGCGGCCTCCGGCCCCTGGTTGGAGGCTCCCAGACGAGTACCACCGCAAGGTGGTCCCTCCGGCCCCCGGGTGGAGGCTCCCAGACGAGTACCACCGCAAGGGGTACTTCCGCCCCCGGGGGAGGCCTCCGGCCCCCGGGTGGAGGCTCCCAGACGAGTACCACCACAAGGGTTCCTCCGCCCCCGGGGGTGGCCTCCGGCCCCCGGGTGGAGGCTCCCAGACGACTACCACCGTAAGGGGGTCCCTCCACCCCCGGGGGCGGCCTCCTACCCCGGGTGGATGCTCCCAGACGAGTACCTCCACAAGGGGGTCCCTCCGCCCCCGGGGGCGGCCTCCATCCTCGGTTGGAGGCTCCCAGACGAGTACCACCGCAAGGGGGTCCCTCCGCCCCTGGGGGCGGCCTCCGGCCCCTGGTTGGAGGCTCCCAGACGAGTACCACCTCAAGGTGGTCCCTCCGGCCCCCGGGTGGAGGCTCCAGACGAGTACCACCGCAAGGGGGTCCCTCCGCCCCCGGGGCGGCCTCCGGCCCCTGGTTAGAGGCTCCCAGACGAGTACCACCGCAAGGTGGTCCCTCCGGCCCCCGGGTGGAGGCTCCCAGATGACTACCACGCAAGGGGGTCCCTCCGCCCCCGGGGGCGGCCTCCTACCCCGGGTGGATGCTCCCAGATGAGTACCTCCGCAAGGGGGTCCCTCCGCCCCCGGGGGCGGCCTCCGGTCCCCGTTTGGAGGCTCCCAGACGAGTACCACGGCAAGGGGGTCCCTCCGCCCCCGGGGGCAGCCTCCGGCCCCTGGTTGGAGGCTCCCAGACGAGTACCACCGCAAGGTGGTCCCTCCGGCCCCCGGGTGGAGGCTCCCCAGACGAGTACC
This sequence comes from Lithobates septentrionalis, assembly GCA_037952835.1. Classification (NCBI taxonomy): domain Eukaryota; kingdom Metazoa; phylum Chordata; class Amphibia; order Anura; family Ranidae; genus Lithobates; species Lithobates septentrionalis. Next base: position 85,420 of record JBBDGP010005216.1, on the reverse strand, counting down.
ACCGCAAGGGGTCCTTCCGCCCCCGGGGGAGGCCTCCGGCCCCCGGGTGGAGGCTCCCAGACGAGTACCACCACAAGGGGTTCCCTCCGCCCCCGGGGGTGGCCTCCGGCCCCCGGGTGGAGGCTCCTAGACGACTACCACCGCAAGGGGGTCCCTCTGCCCCCGGGGGCGGCCTCCTACCCGGGTGGATGCTCCCAGACGAGTACCTCCACAAGGGGGTCCCTCCGCCCCCGGGGGGCGGCCTCCATTCCTCGGTGGAGGCTCCCAGATGAGTACCACCGCAAGGGGGTCCCTCCGCCCCCGGCCCCCAGGTGGAGGCTCCCAGACGAGTACCACCGCAAGGGGTTCCTCCGCCCCCGGGGGCGGCCTCCCACCCCGGGTGGATGCTCCCAGATGAGTACCACCGCAAGGGGGTCCCTCCGCCCCCCGGGCGGAGGCTCCCAGACGAGTACCACCACAAGGGGGTCCCTCCGCCCCCGGGTGCAGCTTCCAGGCCGCGGTTGGAGGCTCCCAGACGAGTACCTCTGCAAGGGAGCACCTCCATCCCGGGGGCGGCCTCCAGGCCGCAGGTGGAGGCTCCCAGACGAGTACCACCGCAAGGGGGTCCCTCCGCCCCCGGGGGCAGCCCTCCAGGCCGCGGTTGTAGGCTCCCAGACGAGTACCTCTGCAAGGGAGTACCTCCATCCCCGGGGGCGGCCTCCAGGCCGCGGGTGGAGGCTCCCAGATGAGTACCACCGCAAGGGGGTCCCTCCAGGCCGCGGTTGGAGGCTCCCAGACGAGTACCACCGCAAGGGGGTCCCTCCGCCCCCGGGGGCGGTCTCCAGGCTGCGGGTGGAGGCTCCCAGACGAGTACCTCCGCAAGGGGGTACCTCCGCCCCCGGGGGCGGCCTCCAGGCTGCGGGTGGAGGCTCCCAGATGAGTACCACCGCAAGGGGGTCCCTCTGCCCCCGGGGGCAGCCTGCAGGCCGTGGGTGGAGGCTCCCAGACGAGTACCACTGCAAGGGGGTCCCTCCGCCCCCGCCCCCCGGGTGGAGGCTCCCAGACGAGTACCACTGCAAGGGGGTCCCTCCGCCCCCGGGGGCGGCCTCCGGTCCCCGTTTGGAGGCTCCCAGACGAGTACCACCGCAAGGGGGTCCCTCCGCCCCCAGGGGCGGCCTCCTACCCCGGGTGGATGCTCCCTGACGAGTACCTCCGCAAGGGGGTCCCTCTGCCCCCGGGGGCGGCCTCCGGCCCCCGGTTGGAGGCTCCCAGACGAGTACCACCGCAAGGGGGTCCCTCCGGCCCCCGGGTGGAGGCTCCCAGACGAGTACCACCGCAAGGGGGTCCCTTTGCCCCCGGGTGGAGGCTCCCAGACGAGTACCACCGCAAGGGGGTCCCTCCGCCCCCGGGGGCGGCCTCCAGGCTGCGGGTGGAGGCTTCCAGATGAGTACCACCGCAAGGGGGTCCCTCCGGCCCCCGGGTGGAGGCTCCCAGACGAGTACCACTGCAAGGGGGTCCCTCCGCCCCCCGGGGGCAGCCTCTGGCCCCCGGGTGGAGGCTCCCAGACGAGTACCACCGCAAGGGGGTCCCTCCGCCCCCGGGTGGAGGCTCCCAGACGAGTACCACCGCAAGGGGGTCCCTCCGCCCCCGGCCCCCGGGTGGAGGCTCCCAGATGAGTACCACCGCAAGGGGGTCCCTCCGCCCCTGGGGGCGGCCTCCTACCCCGGGTGGATGCTCCCAGACGAGTACCTCCGCAAGGGGGTCTCTCCGCCCCCGGGGGCAACCTCCGGTCCCCGTTTGGAGGCTCCCAGACGAGTACCACCGCAAGGGGGTCCCTCCGCCCCCGGGGGTGGCCTCCGGCCCCTGGTTGGAGGCTCCCAGACGAGTACCACCGCAAGGTGGTCCCTCCGGCCCCCGGGTGGAGGCTCCCAGACGAGTACCACCGCAAGGGGTCCTTCCGCCCCCGGGGGAGGCCTCCGGACCCCGGGTGGAGGCTCCCAGACGAGTACCACCACAAGGGGTTCCCTCCGCCCCCGGGGGTGGCCTCCGGCCCCCGGGTGGAGGCTCCCAGACGACTACCACCGCAAGGGGGTCCCTCCACCCCCGGGGGCGGCCTCCTACCCCGGGTGGATGCTCCCAGACAAGTACCTCCACAAGGGGGTCCCTCCGCCCCCGGGGGCGGCCTCCATTCCTCGGTTGGAGGCTCCCAGACGAGTACCACCGCAAGGGGTTCCCTCCGCCCCCGGGGGCGGCCTCCGGCCCCTGGTTGGAGGCTCCCAGACGAGTACCACCTCAAGGTGGTCCCTCCAGCCCCCGGGTGGAGGCTCCCAGACGAGTACCACCGCAAGGGAGTCCCTCCGCCCCGGGGGCGGCCTCCGGCCCCTGGTTGGAGGCTCCCAGACGAGTACCACCGCAAGGTGGTCCCTCCGGCCCTCGGGTGGAGGCTCCCAGACGACTACCACCGCAAGGGGGTCCCTCCGCCCCCGGGGGCGGCCTCCTACCCCGGGTGGATGCTCCCAGATGAGTACCTCCGCAAGGGGGTCCCTCCGCCCCCGGGGGCGGCCTCCGGTCCCCGTTTGGAGGCTCCCAGACGAGTACCACCGCAAGGGGGTCCCTCCGCCCCTGGGGGCGGCCTCCGGCCCCTGGTTGGAGGCTCCCAGACGAGTACCACCGCAAGGTGGTCCCTCCGGCCCCCGGGGGGAGGCTCCCAGACGAGTACCACCGCAAGGGGTCCTTCCGCCCCCGGGGGAGGCCTCCGGCCCCCGGGTGGAGGCTCCCAGGCGAGTACCACCACAAGGGGTTCCCTCCGCCCCCGGGGGTGGCCTCCGGCCCCCGGGTGGAGGCTCCCAGACGACTACCACCGCAAGGGGGTCCCTCCGCCCCCGGGGGCGGCCTCCTACCCCGGGTGGATGCTCCCAGACGAGTACCTCCACAAGGGGGTCCCTCCGCCCCCGGGGGCGGCCTCCATTCCTCGGTTGGAGGCTCCCAGACGAGTACCACCGCAAGGGGGTTCCTCCGCCCCCGGGGGTGGCCTCCGACCCCGGCTGGATGCTCCCAGATGAGTACCACCGCAAGGGGGTCCCTCCGCCCCCCGGGCGGAGGCTCCCAGACGAGTACCACCACAAGGGGGTCCCTCCGCCCCCGGGTGCAGCTTCCAGGCCGCGGTTGGAGGCTCCCAGACGAGTACCTCTGCAAGGGAGTACCTCCATCCCGGTTGCGGCCTCCAGGCCGCAGGTGGAGGCTCCCAGACGAGTACCACCGCAAGGGGGTCCCTCCGCCCCCGGGGGCAGCCTCCGGCCCCCGGGTGGAGGCTCCCAGATGAGTACCACCACAAGGGGGTCCCTCCGCCCCCTGGGGACGGTCTACAGGCCGCAGGTGGAGGCTCCCAGACGAGTACCACCGCAAGGGGGTCCCTCCGCCCCCGGGGGTGGCCTCCAAGCCGCGGGTCGAGGCTCCCAGACGAGTACCACCGCAAGGGGGTCCCTCCGCCCCTGGCCCCCGGGTGGAGGCTCCCAGACGAGTACCAATGCAAGGGGGTCCCTCCGCCCCCGGGGGTGGCCTCCAAGCCGCGGGTCGAGGCTCCCAGACGAGTACCACCGCAAGGGGGTCCCTCCGCCCCTGGCCCCCGGGTGGAGGCTCCCAGACGAGTACCAATGCAAGGGGGTCCCTCCGCCCCCGGGGGTGGCCTCCTACCCAGGTGGATGCTCCCAGACAAGTACCTCCGCAAGGGGGTCCCTCCGCCCCCGGGGGCGGCCTCCAGGCTGCGGGTGGAGGCTCCCAGACGAGTACCACCGCAAGGGGGTCCCTCCGCCCCCGGGGGCAGCCTGCAGGCCGCAGGTGGAGGCTCTCAGACGAGTACCACCGCAAGGGGGTCCCTCCGCCCCCGGGGGCGGCCTCCGGCCCCCAGGTGGAGCCTCCCAGACGAGTACCACTGCAAGGGGGTCCCTCTGCCCCCGGCCCCCGGGTGGAGGCTCCCAGACGAGTACCACCGCAAGGGGGTCCATACGCCTCTGGGGGGCGGCCTCCAGGCCGCGGGTGGAGGCTCCCAGACGAGTACCACCGCAAGGGGGTCCCTCCGCCCCCGGGGGCGGCCTGCAGGCCGCGGGTGGATGCTCCCAGACGAGTACCACCGCAAGGGGGTCCCTCCGCCCCTGGGGGCGGCCTGCAGGCCGCGGGTGGAGGCTCCCAGATGAGTACCACCGCAAGGGGGTCCCTCCGCCCCCGGGGGAGGCCTCCAGCCCCCGGGTGGAGGCTCCCAGACGAGTACCACCACAAGGGGGTCCCTCCGGCCCCCGGGTGGAGGCTCCTAGATGAGTACCACCGCAAGGGGGTCTCTCCGGCCCCCGGGTGGAGGCTCCCAGACGAGTACCGCCGCAAGGGGGTCCCTCCGCCCCCAGGGGCGGCCTCTGGCCCCCGGGTGGAGGCTCCCAGACGAGTACCACCGCAAGGGGGTCCCTCCGCCCCTGGCCCCCGGGTGGAGGCTCCCAGACGAGTACCATTGCAAGGGGGTCCCTCCGCCCCTGGGGGTCGCGTCCAGGCCGCGGGTGGAGGCTCCCAGATGAGTTCCACCGCAAGGGGGTCCCTCCGGCCCCCGGGTGGAGGCTCCCAGATGAGTACCACTGCAAGGGGGTCCCTCCGGCCCCCGGGTGGAGGCTCCCAGACGAGTACCACCGCAAGGGGGTCTCTCCGCCCCTGGCCCCCGGGTGGAGGCTCCCAGACGAGTACCACCGCAAGGGGGTCCCTCCGCCCCCGGGGGCGGCCTCCAGCCCCCGGGTGGAGGCTCCCAGAGGAGTACCATACAAGGTGGTCCCTCCGCCCCTGGGGGCGGCCTCCAGGCCGCGGGTGGAGGCTCCCAGACGAGTACCACCGCAAGGGGGTCCCTCCGCCCCCGGGGGCGGCCTCCAGGCCGTGGGTGGAGGCTCCCAGACGAGTACCACCGCAAGGGGGTCCCTCCGCCCCCGGGGGCGGCCCCCGGGTGGAGGCTCCCAGACGAGTACCACCGCAAGGGGGTCCCTCCGCCCCTGGCCCCCGGGTGGAGGCTCCCAGACGAGTACCAACGCAAGGGGGCCCCTCCGCCCCCGGGGTTGGCCTCCTACCCCGGGTGGATGCTCCCAGACGAGTACCTCCGCAAGGGGGTCCCTCCGCCCCCGGGGGCGGCCTCCGGTCCTCGGTTGGAGGCTCCCAGACGAGTACCACCGCAAAGGGGGTCCCTCTGCCCCAGGGGGCGGTCTCCAGGCTGCGGGTGGAGGCTCCCAGATGAGTACCACCGCAAGGGGGTCCCTCTGCCCCCGGCCCCCGGGTGGAGGCTCCCAGACAAGTACCACCGCAAGGGGGTCCCCCCGCCCCTGGGGGCGGCCTCCTACCCCGGGTGGATGCTCCCAGACGAGTATCTCCGCAAGGGGGTCCCTCCGCCCCCGGGGGCGGCCTCAGGTCCCGGTTTGGAGGCTCCCAGACGAGTACCACCGCAAGGGGGTCCCTCCGCCCCCGGGGGCGGCCTCTGGCCCCCGGTTGGAGGCTCCCAGACGAATACCACCGCAAGTGGGTCTCTCCGCCCCGGGTGGAGGCTCCCAGACGAATACCACTGCAAGGGGGTCCCTCCGCCCCTGGGGGCGGCCTCTGGCCCCCGGTTGGAGGCTCCCAGACGAGTACCACCGCAAGGGGGTCCCTCTGCCCCCGGGTGGAGGCTCCCAGACGAGTACCACCGCAAGGGGGTCCCTCCGCCCCGGGGGCGGCCTGCAGGCCGCGGGTGGAGGCTCCCAGACGAGTACCACCGCAAGGGTGTCCTTCCGCCCCCGGCTCCTTGGTGGAGGCTCCCAGACGAGTACCACCGCAAGGGGGTCCCTCCGCCCCCGGCCCCTTGGTGGAGGCTCCCAGATGAGTACCACCGCAAGGGGGTCCCTCCGCCCCCGGGGGCGGCCTCCTACCCCGTGTGGATGCTCCCAGATGAGTACCACTGCAAGGGGGTCCCTCCGCCCCCGGGGGCGGCCTCAGGTGGGGGCTCCCAGACGAGTACCATCGCAAGGGGTTCCCTCCGCCCCCGGGGGCGGCCTCCGGCCCCCGGGTGGAGGCTTCCAGATGAGTACCACCGCAAGGGGTTCCCTCCGCCCCCGGGGGCGGCCTCCGGCCCCCGGGTGGAGGCTCCCAGACGAGTACCACCGCAAGGGGGTCCCTCCGCCCCCGGCCCCCGGGTGGAGGCTCCCAGATGAGTACCACCGCAAGGGGGTCCCTCCGCCCCCGGGGGCGGCCTCCTACCCCGGGTGGATGCTCCCAGATGAGTACCTCCACAAGGGGGTCCCTCCGCCCCCGGGGGCGGCCTCCGGTCCTCGGTTGGAGGCTCCCAGACGAGTACCACCGCAAGGGGGTCCCTCCGCCCCCGGCCCCCGGGTGGATACTCCCAGATGAGTACCACCGCAAGGGGGTCCCTCCGCCCCCCGCATGGAGGCTCCCAGATGAGTACCACCACAAGGGGGTCCCTCCGCCCCCAGGGGCAGCCTCCAGGCCGCGGTTGGAGGCTCCCAGACGAGTACCTCTGCAAGGGAGTACCTCCATCCCTGGGGGCGGCCTACAGGCCGCGGGTGTAGGCTCCCAGACGAGAACCACTGCAAGGGGGTCCCTCCGCCCCCGGGGGCAGCCTCCGGCCCCCGGGTGGAGGCTCCCAGATGAGTACCACCACAAGGGGGTCCCTCCGCCCCCTGGGGACGGTCTACAGGCCGCAGGTGGAGGCTCCCAGACGAGTACCACCGCAAGGGGGTCCCTCCGCCCCCGGGGGTGGCCTCCAAGCCGCGGGTCGAGGCTCCCAGACGAGTACCACCGCAAGGGGGTCCCTCCGCCCCTGGCCCCCGGGTGGAGGCTCCCAGACGAGTACCAATGCAAGGGGGTCCCTCCGCCCCCGGGGGTGGCCTCCTACCCAGGTGGATGCTCCCAGACAAGTACCTCCGCAAGGGGGTCCCTCCGCCCCCGGGGGCGGCCTCCAGGCTGCGGGTGGAGGCTCCCAGACGAGTACCACCGCAAGGGGGTCCCTCCGCCCCCGGGGGCAGCCTGCAGGCCGCAGGTGGAGGCTCTCAGACGAGTACCACCGCAAGGGGGTCCCTCCGCCCCCGGGGGCGGCCTCCGGCCCCCAGGTGGAGCCTCCCCAGACGAGTACCACCGCAAGGGGGTCCCTCTGCCCCCGGCCCCCGGGTGGAGGCTCCCAGACGAGTACCACCGCAAGGGGGTCCATACGCCTCCGGGGGGCGGCCTCCAGGCCGCGGGTGGAGGCTCCCAGACGAGTACCACCGCAAGGGGGTCCCTCCGCCCCCGGGGGCGGCCTGCAGGCCGCGGGTGGATGCTCCCAGACGAGTACCACCGCAAGGGGGTCCCTCCGCCCCTGGGGGCGGCCTGCAGGCCGCGGGTGGAGGCTCCCAGATGAGTACCACCGCAAGGGGGTCCCTCCGCCCCCGGGGGAGGCCTCCAGCCCCCGGGTGTAGGCTCCCAGACGAGTACCACCGCAAGGGGGTCCCTCCGCCCCCGGGGGCAGCCTCCGGCCCCCGGGTGGAGGCTCCCAGATGAGTACCACCACAAGGGGGTCCCTCCGCCCCCTGGGGACGGTCTACAGGCCACAGGTGGAGGCTCCCAGACGAGTACCACCGCAAGGGGGTCCCTCCGCCCCCGGGGGTGGCCTCCAAGCCGCGGGTCGAGGCTCCCAGACGAGTACCACCGCAAGGGGGTCCCTCCGCCCCTGGCCCCCGGGTGGAGGCTCCCAGACGAGTACCAATGCAAGGGGGTCCCTCCGCCCCCGGGGGTGGCCTCCTACCCAGGTGGATGCTCCCAGACAAGTACCTCCGCAAGGGGGTCCCTCCGCCCCCGGGGGCGGCCTCCAGGCTGCGGGTGGAGGCTCCCAGACGAGTACCACCGCAAGGGGGTCCCTCCGCCCCCGGGGGCAGCCTGCAGGCCGCAGGTGGAGGCTCTCAGACGAGTACCACCGCAAGGGGGTCCCTCCGCCCCCGGGGGCGGCCTCCGGCCCCCAGGTGGAGCCTCCCAGACGAGTACCACCGCAAGGGGGTCCGTCTGCCCCCGGCCCCCGGGTGGAGGCTCCCAGACGAGTACCACCGCAAGGGGGTCCATACGCCTCCGGGGGGCGGCCTCCAGGCCGCGGGTGGAGGCTCCCAGACGAGTACCACCGCAAGGGGGTCCCTCCGCCCCCGGGGGCGGCCTGCAGGCCGCGGGTGGATGCTCCCAGACGAGTACCACCGCAAGGGGGTCCCTCCGCCCCTGGGGGCGGCCTGCAGGCCGCGGGTGGAGGCTCCCAGATGAGTACCACCGCAAGGGGGTCCCTCCGCCCCCGGGGGAGGCCTCCAGCCCCCGGGTGGAGGCTCCCAGACGAGTACCACCACAAGGGGGTCCCTCCGGCCCCTGGGTGGAGGCTCCCAGATGAGTACCACCGCAAGGGGGTCCCTCCGGCCCCCGGGTGGAGGCTCCCAGACGAGTACCGCCGCAAGGGGGTCCCTCCGCCCCCAGGGGCGGCCTCTGGCCCCCGGGTGGAGGCTCCCAGACGAGTACCACCGCAAGGGGGTCCCTCCGCCCCTGGCCCCCGGGTGGAGGCTCCCAGACGAGTACCATTGCAAGGGGGTCCCTCCGCCCCTGGGGGTCGCGTCCAGGCCGCGGGTGGAGGCTCCCAGACGAGTTCCACCGCAAGGGGGTCCCTCCGGCCCCCGGGTGGAGGCTCCCAGATGAGTACCACTGCAAGGGGGTCCCTCCGGCCCCCGGGTGGAGGCTCCCAGACGAGTACCACCGCAAGGGGGTCTCTCCGCCCCTGGCCCCCGGGTGGAGGCTCCCAGACGGGTACCACCGCAAGGGGGTCCCTCCGCCCCCGGGGGCGGCCTCCAGCCCCCGGGTGGAGGCTCCCAGATGAGTACCATACAAGGTGGTCCCTCCGCCCCTGGGGACGGCCTCCAGGCCGCGGGTGGAGGCTCCCAGACGAGTACCACCACAAGGGGGTCCCTCCGCCCCCGGGGGCGGCCTCCAGGCCGTGGGTGGAGGCTCCCAGACGAGTACCACCGCAAGGGGGTCCCTCCGTCCCCGGGGGCAGCCCCCGGGTGGAGGCTCCCAGACGAGTACCACCGCAAGGGGGTCCCTCCGCCCCTGGCCCCCGGGTGGAGGCTCCCAGACGAGTACCAACGCAAGGGGCCCCTCCGCCCCCGGGGGCGGCCTCCGGTCCTCGGTTGGAGGCTCCCAGACGAGTACCACCGCAAGGGGGTCCCTCCGCCCCAGGGGGCGGTCTCCAGGCTGCGGGTGGAGGCTCCCAGATGAGTAGCACCGCAAGGGGGTCCCTCTGCCCCCGGCCCCCGGGTGGAGGCTCCCAGACAAGTACCACCGCAAGGGGGTCCCCCCGCCCCTGGGGGCGGCCTCCTACCCCGGGTGGATGCTCCCAGACGAGTATCTCCGCAAGGGGGTCCCTCCGCCCCCGGGGGCGGCCTCAGGTCCCGGTTTGGAGGCTCCCAGACGAGTACCACCGCAAGGGGGTCCCTCCGCCCCCGGGGGCGGCCTCCGGCCCCCGGTTGGAGGCTCCCAGACAAATACCACCGCAAGTGGGTCTCTCCGCCCCGGGTGGAGGCTCCCAGACGAATACCACTGCAAGGGGGTCCCTCCGCCCCCGGGGGCGGCCTCTGGCCCCCGGTTGGAGGCTCCCAGACGAGTACCACCGCAAGGGGGTCCCTCTGCCCCCGGGTGGAGGCTCCCAGATGAGTACCACCGCAAGGGGGTCCCTCCGCCCCGGGGGCGGCCTGCAGGCTGCGGGTGGAGGCTCCCAGACGAGTACCACCGCAAGGGTGTCCTTCCGCCCCCGGCTCCTTGGTGGAGGCTCCCAGACGAGTACCACCGCAAGGGGGTCCCTCCGCCCCCGGCCCCTTGGTGGAGGCTCCCAGACGAGTACCACCGCAAGGGGGTCCCTCCGCCCCCGGGGGCGGCCTCCTACCCCGTGTGGATGCTCCCAGATGAGTACCACTGCAAGGGGGTCCCTCCGCCCCCGGGGGCGGCCTCCGGCCCCCGGGTGGAGGCTCCCAGACGAGTACCACCACAAGGGGGTCCCTCCGCCCCCGGGGGCAGCCTCCAGGCCGCCAGTTGGAGGCTCCCAGACGAGTACCACCGCAAGGGGGTCCCTCCGCCCCCGGGGGCGGCCTCCGGCCCCCGGGTGGAGGCTCCCAGACGAGTACCATTGTAAGGGGGTCCCTCCGCCCCCGGGGGCGGCCTACAGGCCGCGGGTGGAGGCTCCCAGACGAGTACCACCGCAAGGGGGTCCTCCGCCCCCGGGGGCGGCCTCCAGGCCGCGGGTGAAGGCTTCCAGATGAGTACCATCGCAAGGGGGTCCATCCGCCCCCGGGGGTGGCCTCCGGCCCCCGGGTGGAGGCTCCCAGACGAGTACCACCGCAAGGGGGTCCCTCCGCCCCCGGGGGCAGCCTCCGGCCCCCGGGTGGAGGCTCCCAGATGAGTACCACCGCAAGGGGGTCCCTCCGCCCCCGGGGGCAGCCTGCAGGCCGCGGGTGGAGGCTCCCAGACGAGTACCACCGCATGGGGGTCCCTCCGCCCCTGGGGGCGGCCTCCGGCCCCCGGGTGGAGGCTCCCAGACGAGTACCACCGCAAGGGGGTCCCTCCGCCCCCGGCCCCCGGGTGGAGGCTCCCAGATGAGTACCACCGCAAGGGGGTCCCTCCGCCCCCGGGGGCGGCCTCCGGTCCCCGCTTGGAGGCTCCCAGATGAGTACCACCGCAAGGGGGTCCCTCCGCCCCCGGGGGCGGCCTCCTACCCTGGGTGGATGCTCCCAGACGAGTACCTCCGAAAAGGGGTCCCTCCGCCCCCGGGGGCGGCCTCCGGTCCCCATTTGGAGGCTCCCAGACGAGTACCACCGCAAGGGGGTCCTTCCGCCCCCGGGTGGAGGCTTCCAGATGAGTACCACCGCAAGGGGGTCCCTCCGCCCCCGGGTGGAGGCTCCCAGATGAGTACCACCGCAAGGGGTCCCTCCGCCCCCGGGGGCGGCCTCCTACCCCGGGTGGATGCTCCCAGATGAGTACCTCCACAAGGGGGTCCCTCCACCCCTGGGGGCGGCCTCCGGTCCCTGTTTGGAGGCTCCCAGACGAGTACCACTGCAAGGGGGTCCCTCCGCCCCTGGGGGCAGCCTCCGGCCCCCGGTTGGAGGCTCCCCAGACGAGTACCACCACAAGGGGGTCCCTCCGCCCCCGGGTGGAGGCTCCCAGATGAGTACCACCGCAAGGGGGTCCCTCCGCCCCCGGGGGCGGCCTACAGGCCGCGGGTGGAAGCTCCCAGACGAGTACCACCGCAAGGGGGTCCCTCCGCCCCCGGGGGCAGCCTCCGGCCCCCGGGTGGAGGCTCCCAGATGAGTACCACCGCAAGGGGGTCCCTCCGCCCCCTGGGACGGCCTACAGGCCGCAGGTGGAGGCTCCCAGACGAGTACCACCGCAAGGGGGTCCCTCCGGCCCCCGGGTGGAGGCTCCCAGACGAGTACCAACGCAAGGGGGTCCCTCTGCCCCCGGGGGCGGGCCTCCTACCCGGGTGGATGCTCCCAGACAAGTACCTCCGCAAGGGGGTCCCTCCGGCCCCCGGGTGGAGGCTTCCAGACGAGTACCACCGCAAGGGGGTCCCTCCGCCCCCGGGGGCAGCCTCCGGCCCCCAGTTGGAGGCTCCCAGATGAGTACCACCGCAAGGGGGTCCCTCCGCCCCGGGTCGAGGCTCCCAGATGAGTACCTCCGCAAGGGGGTACCTCCGCCGCGGGGGGCGGCCTCCAGGCTGCGGGTGGAGGCTCCCAGACGAGTACCACCGCAAGGGGGTCCCTCCGTCCCCGGCCCCCGGGTGGAGGCTCCCAGACGAGTACCACCGCAAGGGGGTCCCTACGCCCCCGGGGGCGGCCTGCAGGCCGCGGGTGGAGGCTCCCAGATGAGTACCACCGCAAGGGGGTCCCGGCGCCCGGGTGGAGGCTCCCAGATGAGTACCTCCGCAAGGGGGTCCCTCCGCCCCCGGGGGCGGCCTCCTACCCCGGGTGGATGCTCCCAGATGAGTACCACCGCAAGGGGGTCCCTCCGTCCCCGGCCCCCGGGTGAAGGCTCCCAGATGAGTACCACCGCAAGGGGGTCCCTCCGGTCCCCGCTTGGAGGCTCCCAGATGAGTACCACCGCAAGGGGGTCCCTCCGCCCCTGGGGGCGGCCTCCTACCCTGGGTGGATGCTCCCAGACGAGTACCTCCGCAAGGGGGTCCCTCCGCCCCCGGGGGCGGCCTCCGGTCCCCATTTGGAGGCTCCCAGACGAGTACCACCGCAAGGGGGTCCTTCGGCCCACCCGGGGAGGCCTCCGGCCCCTGGGTGGAGGCTCCCAGATGAGTACCACCGCAAGGGGTCCCTCCACCCCCGGCCCCCGGGTGGAGGCTCCCAGACGAGTACCACTGCAAGGGGGTCCCTCCGGCCCCCGGATGGAGGCTCCCAGACGAGTACCACCGCAAGGGGGTCCCTCTGTCCCCGGCCCCCGGGTTTAGGCTCCCAGATGAGTACCACCGCAAGGGGGTCCCTCCGCCCCCGGGGGCGGCCTCCGGTCCCCGCTTGGAGGCTCCCAGATGAGTACCACCGCAAGGGGGTCCCTCCGCCCCTGGGGGCGGCCTCCTACCCTGGGTGGATGCTCCCAGACGAGTACCTCCGCAAGGGGGTCCCTCCGCCCCCGGGGGCGGCCTCCGGTCCCCATTTGGAGGCTCCCAGACGAGTACCACCGCAAGGGGGTCCTTCGGCCCACCCGGGGAGGCCTCCGGCCCCTGGGTGGAGGCTCCCAGATGAGTACCACCGCAAGGGGTCCCTCTGCCCCCGGGGGCGGCCCCCGGGTGGAGGCTCCCAGACGAGTACCACCACAAGGGGGTCCCTCCGCCCCCGGGGGCAGCCTCCAGGCCGCCGGTTGGAGGCTCCCAGACGAGTACCTCTGCAAGGGAGTACCTCCATCCCCGGGGGCGGCCTCCAGGCCGCGGGTGAAGGCTCCCAGACAAGTACCACCGCAAGGGGGTCCCTCCGCCCCCGGGGGCGGCCTCCGGCCCCCGGGTGGAGGCTCCCAGATGAGTACCATTACAAGGGGGTCCCTCCACCCCCTGGGCGGCCTACAGGCCGCGGGTGGAGGCTCCCAGACGAGTACCACCGCAAGGGGGTCCCTCCGCCCCCGGGGGCGGCCTCCAGGCGGCGGGTGGAGGCTTCCAGATGAGTACCTCCGCAAGGGGGTACCTCCGCCGCCGGGGGCGGCCTCCAGGCTGCGGGTGGAGGCTCCCAGATGAGTACCACCGCAAGGGGGTCCCTCCGCCCCTGGGGGAGGCCTCCGGCCCCCGGTTGGAGGCTCCCAGACGAATACCACCGCAAGGGGGTCCCTCCGCCCCCGGGTGGAGGCTCCCAGACGAGTACCACCGCAAGGGGGTCCGTCTGCCCCCGGGTGGAGGCTACCAGATGAGTACCACCGCAAGGGTGTCCTTCCGCCCCCGGGGGAGGCCTCCGGCCCCTGGGTGGAGGCCCCCAGACGAGTACCACCGCAAGGGGGTCCCTCCGCCCCCGGCCCCTGGGTGGAGGCTCCCAGACGAGTACCACCGCAAGGGGGTCCCTCCGCCCCCGGGGGCGGCCTCCTACCCCGGGTGGATGCTCCCAGATGAGTACCACCGCAAGGGGGTCCCTCCGCCCCCGGGGGCGACCTCCGGCCCCCGGGTGGAGGCTCCCAGACGAGTACCACCACAAGGGGGGTCCCTCCGCCCCCGGGGGCAGCCTCCAGGCCGCCGGTTGGAGGCTCCCAGACGAGTACCACCGCAAGGGGGTCCCTCCGCCCCCGGGGGCGGCCTCCGGCCCCCGGGTGGAGGCTCCCAGACGAGTACCATTGCAAGGGGGTCCCTCCGCCCCCGGGGGCGGCCTACAGGCCGCGGGTGGAGGCTCCCAGACGAGTACCACCGCAAGGGGGTCCCTCCGGCCCCCGGGTGGAGGCTCCCAGATGAGTAACACCGCAAGGGGGTCCCTCTGCCCCCGGGGGCAGCCTGCAGGCCGCGGGTGGAGGCTCCCAGACGAGTACCACCGCAAGGGGGTCCCTCCGCCCCCGGGGGCGGCCTCCGGCCCCCGGGTGGAGGCTCCCAGACGAGTACCACCGCAAGGGGGTCCCTCCGTCCCCGGCCCCCGGGTGGAGGCTCCCAGATGAGTACCACCGCAAGGGGGTCCCTCCGCCCCCGGGGGCGGCCTCCGGTCCCCACTTGGAGGCTCCCAGATGAGTACCACCGCAAGGGGGTCCCTCCGCCCCCGGGGGCGGCCTCCTACCCTGGGTGGATGCTCCCAGACGAGTACCTCCGCAAGGGGGTCCCTCTGCCCCCGGGGCGGCCTCCGGTCCCCATTTGGAGGCTCCCAGACGAGTACCACCGCAAGGGGGTCCTTCCGCCCCCCAGGGGAGGCCTCCGGCCCCCGGGTGGAGGCTCCCAGACGAGTACCACCGCAAGGGGGTCCCTCCACCCCCGGCCCCCGGGTGGATGCTCCCAGATGAGTACCACCGCAAGGGGTCCCTCTGCCCCCGGGGGGCGGCCCCCGGGTGGAGGCTCCCAGACGAGTACCACCACAAGGGGGTCCCTCCGCCCCCGGGGGCAGCCTCCAGGCCGCCGGTTGGAGGCTCCCAGACGAGTACCTCTGCAAGGGAGTACCTCCATCCCCGGGGGCGGCCTCCAGGCGGCGGGTGGAGGCTTCCAGATGAGTACCACCGCAAGGGGGTCCCTCCGCCCCTGGGGGCGGCCTCCGGCCCCCGGGTGGAGGCTCCCAGACGAGTACCACCGCAAGGGGGTCCCTCCGCCCCCGGGGGCATTCTCTGGCCCCCGGGTGGAGGCTCCCAGACGAGTACCACCGCAAGGGGGTCCCTCCGTCCCCGGGGGTAGCCTGCAGGCCGCGGGTGGAGGCTCCCAGATGAGTACCACCGCAAGGGGGTCCCTCCGCCCCCGGGGGCGGCATCCGGCCCCCAGGTGGAGGCTCCCAGACGAGTACCACCACAAGGGGGTCCCTCCGCCCCCAGGGGCGGCCTCTAGGCGGCGGGTGGAGGCTCCCAGATGAGTTCCATTACAAGGGCGTCCCTCCACCCCGGGGGCGGCCTACAGGCCATGGGTGGAGGCTCCCAGACGAGTACCACCGCAAGGGGGTCCCTCCGCCCCCGGGGGCGGCCTCTAGGCGGCGGGTGGAGGCTTCCAGATGAGTATCACCGCAAGGGGGTCCCTCCGCCCCTGGGGGTGGCCTCCGGCCCCCGGGTGGAGGCTCCCAGACGAGTACCACCGCAAGGGGGTCCCTCCGCCCCCGGGGGCAGCCTGCAGGCCACGGGTGGAGGCTCCCAGACGAGTACCACCGCAAGGGGGTCCCTCTGCCCCCGGGGGCGGCCTCCTACCCCGGGTGGATGCTCCCAGACGAGTACCTCCGCAAGGGGGTCCCTCCGCCCCCGGGGGCGGCCTCCGGTCCCCGTTTGGAGGCTCCCAGACGAGTACCACTGCAAGGGGGTCCCTACGCCACTGGGGGCGGCCTCCGGCCCCCGGTTGGAGGCTCCCAGACGAGTACCACCGCAAGGGGGTCCCTCCACCCCCGGGTGGAGGCTCCCAGACGAGTACCACCGCAAGGGGGTCCCTACGCCCCCGGGGGGCGGCCTGCAGGCCGTGGGTGGAGGCTCCCAGACGAGTACCACCGCAAGTGGGTCCCTCCGCCCCTGGGGGCGGCCTGCAGGCCGCGGGTGGAGGCTCCCAGATGAGTACCACCGCAAGGGGGTCCCTCGGCCCCCGGGGAAGGCCTCCGGCCCCCAGGTGGAGGCTCCCAGACGAGTACCACCGCAAGGGGGTCCCTCCGCCCCCGGCCGGAGGCTCCCAGACGAGTACCACCGCAAGGGGGTCCCTACGCCCCCGGGGGCGGCCTGCAGGCCGTGGGTGGAGGCTCCCAGACGAGTACCACCGCAAGTGTGTCCCTCCTCCCCTGGGGGCGGCCTGCAGGCTGCGGGTGGAGGCTCCCAGATGAGTACCACCGCAAGGGGGTCCCTCCGCCCCCGGGGAAGGCCTCCGGCCCCCGGGTGGAGGCTCCCAGACGAGTACCACCGCAAGGGGGTCCCTCCGGCCCCCGGGTGGAGGCTCCCAGATGAGTACCACCGCAAGGGGGTCCCTACGGCCCCCGGGTGGAGGCTCCTAGACTAGTACCCCCGCAAGGGGGTCCCTCCGCCCCCAGGGCGGCCTCCGGCCCCCGGGTGGAGGCTCCCAGATGAGTACCATACAAGGGGGTCCCTCCGCCCCCGGGGGCGGCCTCCAGGCCGCGGGTGGAGGCTCCCAGACGAGTACCACCGCACGGGAGTCCCTCCACCCCGGGGCGGCCTCTAGGCCGCAGGTGGAGGCTCCCAGACAAGTACCACCGCACGGGAGTCCCTCCACCCCGGGGCAGCCTCTAGGTCGTGGGTGGAGGCTCCCAGAGGAGTACCACCGCACGGGGGTCCCTCCACCCCGGGGCGGCCTCTAGGCCGCGGGTGGAGGCTCCCAGACAAGTACCACCGCACGGGAGTCCCTCCACCCTGGGGCAGCCTCTAGGTAGCGGGTGGAGGCTCCCAGACGAGTACCACCGCAAGGGGGTCCCTCCACCCCGGGGGCGGCCTCTAGGCCACGGGTGGAGGCTCCCAGACGAGTACCACTGCAAGGGGGTCCCTCCACCCCGGGGGTGGCCTCTAGGCCACGGGTGGAGGCTCCCAAACGAGTACCACCGCAAGGGGGTCCCTCCACCCCGGGGCGGCCTCTAGGCCACGGGTGGAGGCTGCCAGACAAGTACCACCGCATGGGAGTCCCCTCCACCCCGGGGCGGCCTCTAGGCCACGGGTGGGGGCTCCCAGACAAGTACCACCGTACGGGAGTCCCTCCACCCCGGGGCGGCCTCTAGGTCATGGGTGGAGGCTCCCAGAAAGTACCACCGCACGGGAGTCCCTCCACCCTGGGGCGGCCTCTAGGTAGCGGGTGGAGGCTCCCAGATGAGTACCACCGCAAGGGGGTCCCTCCACCCCGGGGGTGGCCTCTAGGCACGGGTGGAGGCTCCCAGACGAGTACCACTGCAAGGGGGTCCCTCCACCCCGGGGGTGGCCTCTAGGCCACGGGTGGAGGCTCCCAAACGAGTACCACCGCAAGGGGGTCCCTCCACCCGGGGCGGCCTCTAGGCCGCGGGTGGAGGCTGCCAGACAAGTACCACCGCATGGGAGTCCCTCCACCCCGGGGCGGCCTCTAGGCCACGGGTGGAGGCTCCCAGACAAGTACCACCGTACGGGAGTCCCTCCACCCCGGGGCGGCCTCTAGGTCATGGGTGGAGGCTCCCAGAAAAGTACCACCGCACGGGAGTCCCTCCACCCCGGGGAGGCCTCTAGGTCGCGTTTGGAGGCTCCCAGACGAGTACCACCGCAAGGGGGTCCCTCCACCCCGGGGGCGGCCTCTAGGCCGCGGGTTGAGGCTCCCAGACGAATATCACCGCAAGGGGTCCTCCACCCCGGGGGCGGCCTCCAGGCCGTGGGTGGAAGCTCCCAGATGTGTAACACCGTAAGGGGGTCTCTCCGCCCCGAGGGCAGCCTCCAGGCCATGGGTGGAGGCTCCCAGACGAGTACCTCCACAAGGGGGTCCCTCTGCCCCCGGGGGCGGCCTCTGGTCCCCGGTTGGAGGCTCCCAGATGAGTACCACCGCAAGGGGGTCCCTCCGCCCCCGGGGGCAGTCTCCAGGCCGCCGGGAGGCTCCCAGACGAGTACCACCGCAAGGGGGTCCCTCCGGCCCCCGGTTGGAGGCTCCCAGACGAGTACCACCGCAAGGGGGTCCCTCCGCCCCCGGGGGCGGCCTTCAGGCCGTGGGTGGAGGCTCCCAGACGAGTACCACTGCAAGGGGGTTCCTCTGCCCCCGGGGCGGGCTCCAGGCCATGGGTGGAGGCTCCCAGACGAGTACCACCGCAAGGGGGTCCCTCCACCCCGGGGGCGGCCTCCAGGCCCCCAGGTGGAGACTCCCAGACGAGTACCACCGCAAGGGGGTCCCTCTGCCCCCGGGGGCGGCCTACAGGCTTCGGGTGGAGGCTCCCAGATGAGTACCACCGCAAGGGGGTCCCTCCGCCCCCGGGGGCGGCCTACAGGCTGCGGATGGAGGCTCCAAGATGAGTACCTCCACAAGGGGGTCCCTCCTCCCCCGGGGCGGCCTCCAGGCTGCGGGTGGAGGCTTCCAGACGAGCACCTCCGCAAGGGGGTCCCTCCGCCCCTGGGGGCGGCCTCCGGCCCCCGGGTGGAGGCTCCCAGATGAGTACCACCGCAATGGGGTCCCTCCGCCCCCGGGGCTGCCTCTAGGCCGCGGGTGGAGGCTCCCAGATGAGCACCACCACACGGGGGTCCCTCCACCCCGGGGCGGCCTCTAGGCCGCGAGTGGAGGCTCCCAGAGGAGTACCACCGCACGGGGGTCCCTCCACCCCGGGGCGGCCTCTAGGTCGCGGGTGGAGGCTCCCAGACGAGTACCACCGCAAGGGGGTTCCTCTGCCCCCGGGGCGGGCTCCAGGCCATGGGTGGAGGCTCCCAGACGAGTACCACCGCAAGGGGGTCCCTCCGCCCCCGGGGGCGGGTAGGGGCTCCCAGACGAGTACCACCGCAAGGGGGTCCCTCCGCCCCGGGGGCGGCCTCTAGGCCGCGGGTGGAGGCTCCCAGACGAGTACCACCGCAAGGGGGTCCCTCCGCCCCGGGGACGGCCTCCAGGCCGTGGGTGGAGGCTCCCATACGAGTACCACCGCAAAGGGGTCCCTCCGACCCCGGGGGCGGCCTCCAGGCTGGGGGTGGAGGCTCCCAGATGAGTACTACCGCATGGGGGTCCCTCTGCCCCCAGGGGCGGCCCCAAGGCCGCGGGTAGAGGCTCCCAGACGAGTACCACCGCAAGGGGGTCCCTCCACCCCCGGGGGCGGGTGGAGGCTCCCAGACGAGTACCACTGCAAGGGGGTCCTTCCGCCCCCGGGGGCGGCCTCCAGGCCACGGGTGGAGGCTCCCAGATGAGTACCACCGCAAGGGGGTCCCTCCGCCCCCGGGGGCGGCCTCCAGAGCACTTGTGGAGGCTCCCAGACAAGTACCACCACAAGGGGGTCCCTACGTCCCAGTGGGCGGCCTCTAGGCCGCGGGTGGAGGCTCCCAGACGAGTACCACCGCAAGGGGGTCCCTCCACCCCGGGGCGGCCTCTAGGCCGCGGGTGGAGGCTGCCAGACAAGTACCACCGCACGGGAGTCCCTCCACCCCGGGGCGGCCTCTAGGCCACGGGTGGAGGCTCCCAGACAAGTACCACCGCACGGGAGTCCCTCCACCCCGGGGCGGCCTCTAGGTCATGGGTGGAGGCTCCCAGAAAAGTACCACCGCAAGGGGGTCCCTCCACCCCGGGGGCGGCCTCTAAGCCGCGGGTTGAGGCTCCCAGACGAGTATCACCGCAAGGGGGTCCCTCCACCCCGGCGGCGGCCTCCAGGGCGTGGGTGGAAGCTCCCAGATGTGTACCACCAT
The DNA here is from genome assembly GCA_037952835.1 of Lithobates septentrionalis. NCBI lineage: Eukaryota > Metazoa > Chordata > Amphibia > Anura > Ranidae > Lithobates > Lithobates septentrionalis. Next base: position 65,920 of record JBBDGP010005216.1, on the reverse strand, counting down.
AAGGGGGGCCCTCCGCCCCGGGGGCAGCCTCCAGGCCATGGGTGGAGGCTCCCAGACGAGTACCTCCACAAGGGGGTCCCTCTGCCCCCGGGGGCGGCCTCTGGTCCTGGTCCCCGGTTGGAGGCTCCCAGATGAGTACCTCCGCAAGGGGGTCCCTCCGCCCCCGGGGGCGGTCTCCAGGCCGCCGGTGGAGGCTCCCAGACGAGTACCACCACAAGGGGGTCCCTCCGGCCCCCGGTTGGAGGCTCCCAGATGAGTACCACCGCAAGGGGGTCCCTCCGCCCCCGGGGGCGGCCTCCAGGCCGTGGGTGGAGGCTCTCAGACGAGTACCACCGCAAGGGGGTCCCTCCGCCCCCGGGGGCGGGGACCCCAGGCCGCAGTCAGAGGCTCCCAGACGAGTACCACCGCAAGGGGGTCCCTCCGCACCCGGGGGCGGCCTCTAGGCCACGGGTGGAGGCTCCCAGATGAGTACCACCGCAAGGGGGTCCCTCCGCCCCCGGGGGCAGCCTCCAGGCCGCGGGTGGAGGCTCCCAGACGAGTACCACCGCAAGGGGGTCCCTCGGCCCCCGGGTGGAGGCTCCCAGACGAGTACCACTGCAAGGGGGTCCCTCGGCCACCCGGGGTGACCTCTGGACCCCGGGTGGAGACTCCCAGAGGAGTACCACCACACGGGGGTCCCTCCACCCCGGGGCGGCCTCTAGGCCGCGGGTGGAGGCTCCCAGAGGAGTACCACCACACGGGGGTCCCTCGACCCCAGGGCGGCCTCTAGGCCGCGGGTGGAGGCTCCCAGACAAGTACCACCGCACGGGAGTCCCTCCACCCCGGGGTGGCCTCTAGGTCGCGGGTGGAGGCTCCCAGACGAGTACCACCGCAAGGGGGTTCCTCTGCCCCCGGGGCGGCCTCCAGGCCGTGGGTGGAGGCTCCCAGACGAGTACCACCGCAAGGGGGTCCCTCCGCCCCCGGGGGCGGGTAGTGGCTCCCAGATGAGTACCACTGCAAGGGGGTCCCTCCGCCCCGGGGGCGGCCTCTAGGCCACGGGTGAAGGCTCCCAGATGAGTACCTCCGCAAGGGGGTCCCTCCGCCCCCGGGGACGGCCTCCAGGCCGCGGGTGGAGGCTCCCATACGAGTACCACCGCAAGGTGGTCCCTCCACCCTGAGGGCGGCCTCTAGGCCACGGGTGGAGGCTCCCAGACGAGTACCTCCACACGGGGGTCCCTCCACCCCGGAGCGGCCTCTAGCCCGCGGGTGGAGGCTCCCAGACGAATACCACCGCAAAGGGGTCCCTCCGACCCTGGGGGCGGCCTCCAGAGCGCGTGTGGAGGCTCCCAGACGAGTACCACCGCAAGGGGGTCCCTCCGCCCCTGGGGACGACCTCCAGGCCGCAGGTGGAGGCTCCCAGACGAGTACCACTGCAAGGGGGTCCCTCCGACCCCGGGGGCGGCCTCTAGGCCGCGGGTGGAGGCTCCCAGATGAGTACCACCGCAAGGGGGTCCCTCCGCCCCCGAGGGCGGCCTCTAGGCTGCGTTGAGGCTCCCAGATGAGTACCACCACAAGGGGGTCCCTCCGCCCCTGGGGGCGGCCTCTGGGCCGCGGCTGGAGGCTCCCAGATGAGTACCACCTCAAGGGGTACCCTCAGGCCCCAGGGGCAGCCTCTAGGCCGTGGGTGGAGGCTCCCAGACGAGTACCACCGCAAGGGGTCCCTTAGGCCCCAGGGGCAGCCTCTAGGCCGCGGGTGGAGGCTCCGAGACGAGTACCATTGCAAGGGGGTCCCTCCGCCCCCAGGGGCGGCCTCCAGGCCGCGGGTGGAGGCTCCCCAACGAGTACCACCGCAAGGGGGTCCTTCCGCCCCCGGGGACGGCCTCCAGGCCGCGGGTGGAGGCTCCAGATGAGTACCACCGCACGGGGGTCCCTCCACCCAGGGGCGGCCTCTAGGCCGCTGGTGGCGGCTCCCAGAAAAGTACCACCGCACGGGAGTCCCTCCACCCCGGGGCGGCCTCTAGGTAGCGGGTGGAGGCTCTGAGACAAGTACCACCGCACGGGAGTCCCTCCACCCCGGGGTGGCCTCTAGGTCGCGGGTGGAGGCTCCCAGACGAATTCCACCGCAAGGGGGTCCCTCCACCCCGGGGGCAGCCTCTAGGCCGCGGGTTGAGGCTCCCAGACGAGCACCACCGCAAGGGGGTCCCTCCACCCCGGGGGCGGCCTCTAGGCTGCGGGTGGAGGCTCCCAGACGAGTACCTCCAGGCCGCGGGTGGAGGCTCCCAGACGAGTACCACCGCAAGGGGGTCCCTCCGCCCCCGGCGGCGGCCTCAAGGCCACGGGTGGAGGCTCCCAGATGAGTACCACCGCACGGGGGTCCCTCCACCCCGGGGGCAGCCTCTAGGCCACGGGTGGAGGGTCCCAGACAAGTACCACCACACGGGAGTCCCTCCACCCCGGGGCGGCCTCTAGGTAGCGGGTGGAGGCTCCCAGACGAGTACCACTGCAAGGGGGTCCCTCCACCCCGGGGGTGGCCTCTAGGCCACGGGTGGAGGCTCCCAAACAAGTACCACCGCAAGGGGGTTCCTCCACCCCGGGGAGGCTCCCAGACAAGTACAACCGCACGGGAGTCCCTCCACCCCGGGGCGGCCTCTAGGCCGCGGGTGGAGGTTGCCAGACAAGTACCACCGCACGGAAGTCCCTCCACCCGGGGCGGCCTCTAGGCCGTGGGTGGAGGCTCCCAGACAAGTACCACCGCACGGGAGTGCCTCCACCCCGGGGCGGCCTCTAGGTCATGGGTGGAGGCTCCCAGAAAAGTACCACCGCACGGGAGTCCCTCCACCCCGGGGAGGCCTCTAGGTCGCGGGTGGAGGCTCCCAGACAAGTACCACCGCACGGGAGTCCCTCCACCCCGGGGTGGCCTCTAGGTCACGGGTGGAGGCTCCCAGACGAGTACCACCGCAAGGGGGTCCCTCCACCCGGGCGGCGGCCTCTAGGCCGCGGGTTGAGACTCCCAGACGAGTACCACCGCAAGGGGGTCCCTCCACCCCGGGGGCGGCCTCTAGGCCACGGGTGGAGGCTCCCAGACGAGTACCACCGCACGGGGGTCCCTCCACCCCGGGGCGGCCTCCAGGCCGTGGGTGGAGGCTCCCAGACGAGTACCACCACAAGGGGGTCCCTCCGCCCCCGGGGGCAGCCTCCAGGCCACGGGTGGAGGCTCCCAGACCAGTACCACTGCAAGGGGGTCCCTCTGCCCCCGGGGGCGGGTGGAGGCTCCCAGACGAGTACCACCGCACGGGAGTCCCTCCACCCCGGGGTGGCCTCTAGGTCGCGGGTGGAGGCTCCCAGACGAATTCCACCGCAAGGGGGTCCCTCCACCCCGGGGGCAGGCTCTAGGCCGCGGGTTGAGGCTCCCAGACGAGTACCAGCGCAAGGGGGTCCCTCCACCCCGGGGGCGGCCTCTAGGCCGCGGGTGGAGGCTCCCAGAGGAGTACCACCGCAAGGTGGTCCTTCCACCCCGGGGGCGGCCTCTAGGCTGCGGGTGGAGGCTCCCAGACGAGTACCACCACACGGGGGTCCCTCCACCCCGGGGCGGCCTCCAGGCCACGGGTGGAGGCTCCCAGACGAGTACCACAAGGGGGTCCCTCCGCCCCCGGGGGCGGCCTCCAGGCCACGGGTGGAGGCTCCCAGACCAGTACCACCGCAAGGGGGTCCCTCTGCCCCCGGGGACGGGTGGAGGCTCCCAGACGAGTACCACTGCAAGGGGGTCCCTCCGCCCCCAGGGGCGGCCTCCAGGCCGTGGGTGGAGGCTCCCAGACGAGTAACACCGCAAGGGGGTCCCTCCGCCCCCGGCGGCGCCCTCTAGGCCGCGGGTGGAGGCTCCCAGATGAGTACCACCGCACGGGGGTCCCTCCACCCCGGGGGCGGCCTCTAGGCCACGGGTGGAGGCTCCCAGACAAGTACAACCGCAAGGGAGACCCTCCACCCCGGGGCGGCCTCTAGGTAGCGGGTGGAGGCTCCCAGAATAGTACCACCGCAAGGGGGTCCCTCCACCCCGGGGGCGGCCTCTAGGCTGTGGGTGGAGGCTCCCAGACGAGTACCACCGCAAGGGGGTCCCTCCACCCCGGGGGTGGCCTCTAGGCCACGGGTGGAGGCTCCCAGATGAGTACCACCGCAAGGAGGTCCCTCCACCCCAGGGGCGGCCTAAAGGGCAACGGGTGTAGGCTCCCAGATGAGTACAACCGCAAGATGGTCCCTCCACCCCGGGGGCGCCCTCTAGGCAACGGGTGGAGGCTCCCAGACGAATACCACTGCAAGGGGGTCCCTCCACCCCGGAGGTGGCCTCTAGGCCACGGGTGGAGGCTCCCAAACGAGTACCACCGCAAGGGGGTCCCTCCACCCCGGGGCAGCCTCTAGGCCGCGGGTGGAGGCTGCCAGACAAGTACCACCGCACGGGAGTCCCTCCACCCCGGGGCGGCCTCTAGGCCACGGGTGGAGGCTCCCAGAGAAGTACCACCGCACGGGAGTCCCTCCACCCCGGGGCGGCCTCTAGGTCATGGGTGGAGGCTCCCAGAAAAGTACCACCGCACGGGAGTCCCTCCACCCCGGGGAGGCCTCTAGGTCGCGGGTGGAGGCTCCCAGACAAGTACGACCGCACGTGAGTCCCTCCACCCTGGGGCGGCCTCTAGGTCGTGGGTGGAGGCTCCCAGACAAGTACCACTGCACGGGAGTCCCTCCACCCCGGGGTGGCCTCTAGATCACGGGTGGAGGCTCCCAGACGAGTACCACCGCAAGGGGGTCCCTCCACCCCGGGGGCGGCCTCTAGGCCGCGGGTTGAGGCTCCCAGACGAGTATCACCGCAAGGGGGTCCCTCCACCCCGGGGGCGGCCTCCAGGCCGTGGGTGGAAGCTCCCAGATGTGTACCACCGTAAGGGGGTCCCTCCGCCCCCGGGGGCAGCCTCCAGGCCGTGGGTGGAAGCTCCCAGATGTGTACCACCGTAAGGGGGTCCCTCCGCCCCCGGGGGCAGCCTCCAGGCCACGGGTGGAGGCTCCCAGACAAGTACAACCGCACGGGAGACCCTCCACCCCAGGGCGGCCTCTAGGTAGCGGGTGGAGGCTCCCAGAATAGTACCACCGCAAGGGGGTCCCTCCACCCCGGGGGCGGCCTCTAGGCTGTGGGTGGAGGCTCCCAGACGAGTACCACCGCAAGGGGGTCCCTCCACCCCGGGGGTGGCCTCTAGGCCACGGGTGGAGGCTCCCAGACGAGTACCACCGCAAGGAGGTCCCTCCACCCCAGGGGCGGCCTAAAGGGCAACGGGTGTAGGCTCCCAGATGAGTACAACCGCAAGATGGTCCCTCCACGCCGGGGGCGCCCTCTAGGCAACGGGTGGAGGCTCCCAGACGAATACCACTGCAAGGGGGTCCCTCCACCCCGGAGGTGGCCTCTAGGCCACGGGTGGAGGCTCCCAAACGAGTACCACCGCAAGGGGGTCCCTCCACCCCGGGGCAGCCTCTAGGCCGCGGGTGGAGGCTGCCAGACAAGTACCACCGCACAGGAGTCCCTCCACCCCAGGGCGGCCTCTAGGCCACGGGTGGAGGCTCCCAGAGAAGTACCACCGCACGGGAGTCCCTCCACCCCGGGGCGGCCTCTAGGTCATGGGTGGAGGCTCCCAGAAAAGTACCACCGCACGGGAGTCCCTCCACCCCGGGGAGGCCTCTAGGTCGCGGGTGGAGGCTCCCAGACAAGTACGACCGCACGTGAGTCCCTCCACCCTGGGGCGGCCTCTAGGTCGCGGGTGGAGGCTCCCAGACAAGTACCACTGCACGGGAGTCCCTCCACCCCGGGGTGGCCTCTAGATCATGGGTGGAGGCTCCCAGACGAGTACCACCGCAAGGGGGTCCCTCCACCCCGGGGGCGGCCTCTAGGCCGCGGGTTGAGGCTCCCAGATGAGTATCACCGCAAGGGGGTCCCTCCACCCCGGGGGCGGCCTCCAGGCCGTGGGTGGAAGCTCCCAGATGTGTACCACCGTAAGGGGTCCCTCCGCCCCCGGGGGCAGCCTCCAGGCCACGGGTGGAGGCTCCCAGACGAGTACCTCCACAAGGGGGTCCCTCTGCCCCCGGGGGCGGCCTCTGGTCCCCGGTTGGAGGCTCCCAGACTAGTACCACCGCAAGGGGGTCCCTCCGCCCCCGGGGGCGGTCTCCAGGCCGCCGGTGGAGGCTCCCAGACGAGTACCACCGCAAGGGGGTCCCTCCGGCCCCCGGTTGGAGGCTCCCAGACGAGTACCACCGCAAGGGGGTCCCTCCGCCCCCGGGGGTGGCCTCCAGGCCGTGGGTGGAGGCTCCCAGACGAGTACCACTGCAAGGGGGTCCCTCTGCCCCCCGGGGCGGGTGGAGGCTCCCAGACGAGTACCACCGCAAGGGGGTCCCTCCACCCTTGGGCGGCCTCCAGGCCCCCAGGTGGAGGCTCCCAGACGATTACCACTGCAAGGGGGTCCCTCCGCCCCTGGGGGTGGCCTACAGGCTGCGGGTGGAGGCTCCCAGACGAGTAACACCGCAAGGGGGTCCCTCCGCCCCCGGGGGCGGCCTACAGGCTGCGGATGGAGGCTCCAAGACGAGTACCACCGCAAGGGGGTCCCTCCGCCCCCGGGGCGGCCTCCAGGCTGCGGGTGGAGGCTTCCAGACGAGCACCACCGCAAGGGGGTCTCTCCGCCCCTGGGGGCGGCCTCCGGCCCCCGGGTGGAGGCTCCCAGACGAGTACCACCGCAAGGGGGTCCCTCCGCCCCCGGGGGCGGCCTCCGGTTGGAGGCTCCCAGATGAGTACCACCGCAAGGGGGTCCCTCCACCCCGGGGGCGGCCTCTAGGCCACGGGTGGAGGCTCCCAGACGAATACCACCGCAAGGGGGTCCCTCCGCCCCTGGGGACGGCCTCTAGGCCGCGGGTGGAGGCTCCCAGATGAGTACCACCGCAAGGGGGTCCCTCCGCCCCCGAGGGCGGCCTCTAGGCTGTGTTGAGGCTCCCAGATGAGTACCACCACAAGGGGGTCCCTCCGCCCCTGGAGGCGGCCTCTGGGCCACGGGTGGAGGCTCCCAGATGAGTACCACCTCAAGGGGTACCATCAGGCCCCAGGGGCAGCCTCTAGGCCGCGGGTGGAGGCTCCCAGACGAGTACCACCGCAAGGGGTCCCTTAGGCCCCAGGGGCGGCCTCTAGGCCATGGGTGGAGGCTCCCAAACGAGTACCACCGCAAGGGGGTCCTTCCGCCCCCGGGGGCGGCCTCCAGGCCGCTGGTGGCGGCTCCCAGAAAAGTACCACCGCACGGGAGTCCCTCCACCCCGGGGCGGCCTCTAGGTAGCGGGTGGAGGCTCCAAGACAAGAACCACCGCACGGGAGTCCCTCCACCCCGGGGTGGCCTCTAGGTCGCGGGTGGAGGCTCCCAGACGAATTCCACCGCAAGGGGGTCCCTCAACCCCGGGGGCAGCCTCTAGGCCGCGGGTTGAGGCTCCCAGACGAGTACCACCGCAAGGGGGTCCCTCCACCCCGGGGGCGGCCTCTAGGCCGCGGGTGGAGGCTCCCAGATGAGTACCACCGCACGGGGGTCCCTCCACCCTGGGGCGGCCTCCAGGCCGCGGGTGGAGGCTCCCAGACGAGTACCACCACAAGGGGGTCCCTCCGCCCCCGGGGGCAGCCTCCAGGCCATGGGTGGAGGCTCCCAGACGAGTACCACCGCAAGGGGGTCCCTCCGCCCCCGGCGGCGGCCTCCAGGCCATGGGTGGAGGCTCCCAGATGAGTACCACCGCACGGGGGTCCCTCCACCCTGGGGGGCAGCCTCTAGGCCACGGGTGGAGGGTCCCAGATGAGTACCACCACACGGGAGTCCCTCCACCCCGGGGCGGCCTCTAGGTAGCGGGTGGAGGCTCCCAGACGAGTACCACTGCAAGGGGGTCCCTCCACCCCGGGGGTAGCCTCTAGGCCACGGGTGGAGGCTCCCAAACAAGTACCACCGCAAGGGGGTTCCTCCACCCCGGGGAGGCTCCCAGACAAGTACCACCGCACGGGAGTCCCTCCACACCGGGGCAGCCTCTAGGCCGCGGGTGGAGGCTGCCAGACAAGTACCACCGCACGGAAGTCCCTCCACCCGGGGCGGCCTCTAGGCCGCGGGTGGAGGCTCCCAGACAAGTACCACTGCACGGGAGTCCCTCCACCCCGGGGAGGCCTCTAGGTCGCGGGTGGAGGCTCCCAGACAAGTACCACCGCACGGGGGTCCCTCCACCCCGGGGCGGCCTCCACGCCGTGGGTGGAGGCTCCCAGACGAGTACCACCACAAGGGGGTCCCTCCGCCCCCGGGGGCAGCCTCCAGGCCACGGGTGGAGGCTCCCAGACCAGTACCACCGCAAGGGGGTCCCTCTGCCCCCGGGGGCGGGTGGAGGCTCCCAGACGAGTACCACTGCAAGGGGGTCCCTCCGCCCCCGGCTGCGGCCTCCAGGCCGTGGGTGGAGGCTCCCAGATGAGTACCACCGCAAGGGGGTCCCTCCGCCCCTGGCGGCGGCCTCCAGGCCGCGGGTGGAGGCTCCCAGACGAGTACCACCGCACGGGGGTCCCTCCACCCCGGGGGCGGCCTCTAGGCCACGGGTGGAGGCTCCCAGACAAGTACCACCGCACGGGAGTCCCTCCACCCCGGGGCGGCCTCTAGGTAGCGGGTGGAGGCTCCCAGACGAGTACCACTGCAAGGGGGTCCCTCCACCCCGGGGGTGGCCTCTAGGCCACGGGTGGAGGCTCCCAAACGAGTACCACCGCAAGGGGGTCCCTCCACCCCGGGGGTGGCCTCTAGGCCACGGGTGGAGGCTCCCAAACGAGTACCACCGCAAGGGGGTCCCTCCGCCCCCGTGGGCAGCCTCTAGGCCGTGGGTGGAGGCTCCCAGATGAGTACCACCGCAACGGGGTCCCTCCGCACTCGGGGGCGGCCTCTAGGCAGCGGGTGGAGGCCCCCAGATGAGTACAACCACAAGGGGGTCCCTCCGCCCCTGGGGGCAGCCTCTAGGTCGTGGGTGGAGGCTCCCAGATGAGTACCACCGCAAGGGGGTCCCTCCGCCCCCGGTGGCGGCCTACAGGCCATGGGTGGAGGCTCCCAGACGAGTACCACCGCAAGGGGGTCCCTCCGCCCCCGGGGGCGGCCTCTAGGCTGCGGGTGGAGGCTCCCAGACGAGTACCACCGCAAGGGGGTCCCTCCGCACTTGGGGGTGGCCTCTAGGCAGCGGGTGGAGGCCCCCAGACGAGTACCACCGCAAGGGGGTCCCTCCGCCCCCGGGGCGGCCTCTAGGCTGCGGGTGGAGGCTCCCAGAGGAGTACCACTGCAAGGGGGTTCCTCTGCCCCCGGGGTGGCCTCCAGGCCGTGGGTGGAGGCTCCCAGACAAGTACCACCGCAAGGGGGTCCCTCTGCCCCCGGGGGCGGGTAGGGGCTCCCAGACGAGTACCACCGCAAGGGGGTCCCTCCACCCCGGGGGTGGCCTCTAGGCCACGGGTGGAGGCTCCCAGACGAGTACCACCGCAAGGAGGTCCCTCCACCCCAGGGGCGGCCTCTAGGCCACGGGTGTAGGCTCCCAGACGAGTACAACTGCAAGGTGGTCCCTCCACCCCGGGGGCGGCCTCTAGGTCACGGGTGGAGGCTCCCAGACGAGTACCACTGCAAGGGGGTCCCTCCACCCCGGAGGTGGCCTCTAGGCCACGGGTGGAGGCTCCCAAACGAGTACCACCGCAAGGGGGTCCCTCCATCCCGGGGCGGCCTCTAGGCCGCCAGACAAGTACCACCGCACGGGAGTCCCTCCACCCCGGGGCGGCCTCTAGGCCACGGGTGGAGGCTCCCAGAAAAGTACCACTGCACGGGAGTCCCTCCACCCCGGGGAGGCCTCTAGGTCGCGGGTGAAGGCTCCCAGACAAGTACGACCGCACGGGAGTCCCTCCACCCTGGGGCGGCCTCTAGGTCGCGGGTGGAGGCTCCCAGACAAGAACCACTGCACGGGAGTCCCTCCACCCCGGGGTGGCCTCTAGGTCACGGGTGGAGGCTCCCAGACGTGTACCACTGCAAGGGGGTCCCTCCACCCCGGGGGCGGCCTCTAGGCCATGGGTGGAAGCTCCCAGATGAATATCACCGCAAGGGGGTCCCTCCACCCCGGGGGCGGCCTCCAGGCCGTGGGTGGAAGCTCCCAGATGTGTACCACCGTAAGGGGGTCCCTCCACCCCGGGGCGGCCTCTAGGCCGCGGGTGGAGGCTGCCAGACAAGTACCACCGCACGGGAGTCCCTCCACCCCGGGGCGGCCTCTAGGCCACGGGTGGAGGCTCCCAGACGAGTACCTCCACAAGGGGGTCCCTCTGCCCCCGGGGGCGGCCTCTGGTCCCCGGTTGGAGGCTCCCAGATGAGTACCACCGAAAGGGGGTCCCTCCGCCCCCGGGGGCGGTCTCCAGGCCGCCGGTGTAGGCTCCCAGACGAGTACCACCGCAAGGGGGTCCCTCCGGCCCCCGGTTGGAGGCTACCAGACGAGTACCACCGCAAGGGGGTCCCTCCGCCCCCGGGGGCGGCCTCCAGGCTGTGGGTGGAGGCTCCCAGACGAGTACCACTGCAAGGGGGTCCCTCTGCCCCCCGGGGCGGGTGGAGGCTCCCAGACGAGTACCACCGCAAGGGGGTCCCTCCTCCCCCGGGGCGGCCTCCAGGCTGCGGGTGGAGGCTTCCAGACGAGCACCACCGCAAGGGGGTCCCTCCGCCCCCGGGGGCGGCCTCCGGGTGGAGGCTCCCAGAAGAGTACCACCGCAAGGGGGTCCCTCCGCCCCCGGGGGCGGCCTCCGGGTGGAGGCTCCCAGACGAGTACCACCGCAAGGGGGTCCCTCCGCCCCCGGGGGCGGCCTCCGGGTGGAGGCTCCCAGACGAGTACCACCGCAAGGGGGTCCCTCCGCCCCCGGGGGCGGCCTCCGGGTGGAGGCTCCCAGATGAGTACCACCGCAAGGGGGTCCCTCCACCCCGGGGGCGGCCTCTAGGCCACGGGTGGAGGCTCCCAGATGAGTACCTCCGCACAGGGGTCCCTCCACCCCGGGGCGGCCTCTAGCCCGCGGGTGGAGGCTCCCAGACTAATACCACCGCAAAGGGGTCCCTCCACCCCAGGGGCGGCCTCTAGGCCATGGGTGGAGGCTCCCAGATGAGTACCACCGCAAGGGGGTCCCTCCGCCCCCGGGGGCGGCCTCTAGGCCGCGGGTGGAGGCTCCCAGACAAGTACCACCGCACGGGAGTCCCTCCACCCCGGGGCGGCCTCTAGGTAGCGGGTGGAGGCTCCCAGAATAGTACCACCGCAAGGGGGTCCCTTCACCCCGGGGGCGGCCTCTAGGCCGTGGGTGGAGGCTCCCAGACGAGTACCACCGCAAGGGGGTCCCTCCACCCCGGGGGCGGCCTCTAGGTCACAGGAGGAGGCTCCCAGACGAGTACCACTGCAAGGGGGTCCCTCCACCCCGCGGGTGGCCTCTAGGCCATGGGTGGAGGCTCCCAAACGAGTACCACCGCAAGGGGGTCCCTCCATCCCGGGGCGGCCTCTAGGCCGCGGGTGGAGGCTGCCAGACAAGTACCACCGCACGGGAGTCCCTCCTACCCGGGGCGGCCTCTAGGCCACGGGTGGAGGCTCCCAGACAAGTACCACCGCACGGGAGTCCCTCCACCCCGGGGGGGCCTCTAGGTCATGGGTGGAGGCTCCCAGAAAAGTACCACTGCACGGGAGTCCCTCCACCCCGGGGAGGCCTCTAGGTCGCGGGTGAAGGCTCCCAGACAAGTACGACCGCACGGGAGTCCCTCCACCCTGGGGCGGCCTCTAGGTCGCGGGTGGAGGCTCCCAGACAAGTACCACTGCACGGGAGTCCCTCCACCCCGGGGTGGCCTCTAGGTCACGGGTGGAGGCTCCCAGACGAGTACCACTGCAAGGGGGTCCCTCCACCCCGGGGGCGGCCTCTAGGCCATGGGTGGAAGCTCTCAGATGAATATCACCGCAAGGGGGTCCCTCCACCCCGGGGGCGGCCTCCAGGCCGTGGGTGGAAGCTCCCAGATGTGTACCACCGTAAGGGGGTCCCTCCACCCCGGGGCGGCCTCTAGGCCACGGGTGGAGGCTCCCAGACGAGTACCTCCACAAGGGGGTCCCTCTGCCCCCGGGGGCGGCCTCTGGTCCCCGTTTGGAGGCTCCCAGATGAGTACCACCGAAAGAGGGTCCCTCCGCCCCCGGGGGCGGTCTCCAGGCCGCCGGTGTAGGCTCCCAGACTAGTACCACCGCAAGGGGGTCCCTCCGGCCCCCGGTTGGAGGCTACCAGACGAGTACCACCGCAAGGGGGTCCCTCCGCCCCCGGGGGCGGCCTCCAGGCCGTGGGTGGAGGCTCCCAGACGAGTACCACTGCAAGGGGGTCCCTCTGCCCCCCGGGGCGGGTGGAGGCTCCCAGACGAGTACCACCGCAAGGGGGTCCCTCCTCCCCCGGGGCGGCCTCCAGGCTGCGGGTGGAGGCTTCCAGACGAGCACCACCGCAAGGGGGTCCCTCCGCCCCCGGGGGCGGCCTCCGGGTGGAGGCTCCCAGAAGAGTACCACCGCAAGGGGGTCCCTCCGCCCCCGGGGGCGGCCTCCGGGTGGAGGCTCCCAGACGAGTACCACCGCAAGGGGGTCCCTCCGCCCCCGGGGGCGGCCTCCGGGTGGAGGCTCCCAGACGAGTACCACCGCAAGGGGGTCCCTCCGCCCCCGGGGGCGGCCTCCGGGTGGAGGCTCCCAGACGAGTACCACCGCAAGGGGGTCCCTCCGCCCCCGGGGGCGGCCTCCGGGTGGAGGCTCCCAGACGAGTACCACCGCAAGGGGGTCCCTCCGCCCCCGGGGGCGGCCTCCGGGTGGAGGCTCCCAGATGAGTACCACCGCAAGGGGGTCCCTCCACCCCGGGGGTGGCCTCTAGGCCACGGGTGGAGGCTCCCAGATGAGTACCTCCGCACAGGGGTCCCTCCACCCTGGGGCGGCCTCTAGCCCGCGGGTGGAGGCTCTCTGACTAATACCACCGCAAAGGGGTACCTCCGACCCCGGGGGCGGCCTCCAGAGCGCGTGTGGAGGCTCCCAGACGAGTACCACCGCAAGGGGGTCCCTCCGCCCCTGGGGACGGCCTCTAGGCCGCGGGTGGAGGCTCCCAGATGAGTACCACCTCAAGGGGTACCCTCAGGCCCCAGGGGCAGCCTCTAGGCCGCGGGTGGAGGCTCCCAGACGAGTACCACCGCAAAGGGGTCCCTCCACCCCCGGGGGCGGCCTCTAGGCCGCGGGTGGAGGCTCCGAGACGAGTACCATCGCAAGGGGGTCCCTCCGCCCCCAGGGGCAGCCTCCAGGCCGCGGGTGGAGGCTCCCAAACGAGTACCACCGCAAGGGGGTCCTTCCGCCCCCAGGGGCGGCCTCCAGGCCGCGGGTGGAGGCTCCAGATGATTACCACCGCACGGGAGTCCCTCCACCCAGGGGCGGCCTCTAGGTAGCGGGTGGAGGCTCCGAGACAAGTACCACCGCACGGGAGTCCCTCCACCCCGGGGTGGCCTCTAGGTCGCGGATGGAGGCTCCCAGACGAATTCCACCGCAAGGGGGTCCCTCAACCCCGGGGGCAGCCTCTAGGCCGCGGGTTGAGGCTCCCAGACGAGTACCACCGCAAGGGGGTCCCTCCACCCCGGGGGCGGCCTCTAGGCCGCGGGTGGAGGCTCCCAGATGAGTACCACCGCAAGGTGGTCCTTCCACCCTGGGGGCGGCCTCTAGGCTGCGGGTGGAGGCTCCCAGATGAGTACCACCACACGGGTGGAGCCTCCCAGAGGAGTACCACCGCACGGGGGTCCCTCCACCCCGGGGCGGCCTCCAGGCCGCGGGTGGAGACTCTCAGACGAGTACCACCACAAGGGGGTCCCTCCGCCCCCGGGGGCGGCCTCCAGGCCATGGGTGGAGGCTCCCAGACGAGTACCACCGCAAGGGGGTCCCTCCGCCCCCAGCGGCGGCCTCCAGGCCACGGGTGGAGGCTCCCAGATGAGTACCACCGCACGGGGGTCCCTCCACCCCAGGGGCAGCCTCTAGGCCACGGGTGGAGGGTCCCAGATGAGTACCACCACACGGGAGTCCCTCCACCCCGGGGCGGCCTCTAGGTAGCGGGTGGAGGCTCCCAGACGAGTACCACTGCAAGGGGGTCCCTCCACCCCGGGGGTGGCCTCTAGGCCACGGGTGGAGGCTCCGAGACAAGTACGACCGCACGGGAGTCCCTCCACCCCGGGGTGGCCTCTAGGTCACGGGTGGAGGCTCCCAGACGAGTACCACCGCAAGGGGGTCCTCCCACCCCGGGGGCGGACTCTAGGCCGTGGGTGGAAGCTCCCAGATGAGTATCACCGCAAGGGGGTCCCTCCACCCCGGGGGCGGCCTCCAGGCCGTGGGTGGAAGCTCCCAGATGTGTACCACCGTAAGGGGGTCCCTCCACCCCGGGGCGGCCTCTAGGCCGCGGGTGGAGGCTGCCAGACAAATACCACCGCACGGGAGTCCCTCCACCCCAGGGCGGCCTCTAGGCCACGGGTGGAGGCTCCCAGACGAGTACCTCCACAAGGGGGTCCCTCTGCCCCCGGGGGCGGCCTCTGGTCCCCGGTTGGAGGCTCCCAGACGAGTACCACCGCAAGGGGGTCCCTCCGCCCCCGGGGGCGGTCTCCAGGCCGCCGGTGGAGGCTCCCAGACGAGTACCACCGCAAGGGGGTCCCTCCGGCCCCCGGTTGGAGGCTACCAGACGAGTACCACCGCAAGGGGGTCCCTCCGCCCCCGGGGGCGGCCTCCAGGCCGTGGGTGGAGGCTCCCAGACGAGTACCACTGCAAGGGGGTCCCTCTGCCCCCCGGGGCGGGTGGAGGCTCCCAGACGAGTACCACCGCAAGGGGGTCCCTCCTCCCCCGGGACGGCCTCCAGGCTGCGGGTGGAGGCTCCCAGACAAGTACCACCGCAAGGGGGTCCCTCCGCCCCCGGGGGCGGCCTCCGGGTGGAGGCTCCCAGATGAGTACCACCGCAAGGGGGTCCCTCCGCCCCCGGGGGCGGCCTCCGGGTGGAGGCTCCCAGACGAGTACCTCCGCACGGGGGTCCCTCCACCCCGGGGCGGCCTCTAGCCCGCGGGTGGAGGCTCCCAGACGAATACCACCGCAAAGGGGTCCCTCCGACCCCGGGGGCGGCCTCCAGAGTGCGTGTGGAGGCTCCCAGACGAGTACCACCGCAAGGGGGTCCCTCCGCCCCTGGGGACGGCTTCTAGGCCGCGGGTGGAGGCTCCCAGATGAGTACCACCTCAAGGGGTACCCTCAGGCCCCAGGGGCAGCCTCTAGGCCGCGGGTGGAGGCTCCCAGACAAGTACCACCGCAAGGGGTCCCTTAGGCCCCAGGGGCGGCCTTTAGGCCGCGGGTGGAGGCTCCCAGATGAGTTCCATCGCAAGGGGGTCCCTCTGCTCCCAGGGGCGGCCTCCAGGCCGCGGGTGGAGGCTCCCAAACGAGTACCACCGCAAGGGGGTCCTTCCGCCCCCGGGGGTGGCCTCCAGGCCGCGGGTGGAGGCTCCAGATGAGTACCACCGCACAGGGGTCCCTCCACCCAGGGGCGGCCTCTAGGCCGCTGGTGGCGGCTCCCAGAAAAGTACCACCGCACGGGAGTCCCTCCACCCCGGGGCGGCCTCTAGGTAGCGGGTGGAGGCTCCGAGACAAGTACCACCGCACGGGAGTCCCTCCACCCCGGGGTGGCCTCTAGGTCGCGGGTGGAGGCTCCCAGATGAATTCCACCGCAAGGGGGTCCCTCAACCCCGGGGGCAGCCTCTAGGCCGCGGGTTGAGGCTCCCAGACGAGTACCACCGCAAGGGGGTCCCTCCACCCCGGGGGCGGCCTCTAGGCCGCGGGTGGAGGCTCCCAGATGAGTACCACCGCAAGGTGGTCCTTCCACCCCGGGGGCGGCCTCTAGGCTGCGGGTGGAGGCTCCCAGACGAGTACCACCACACGGGTGGAGCCTCCCAGAGGAATTCCACCGCACAGGGGTCCCTCCACCCCGGGGCGGCCTCCAGGCCGCGGGTGGAGACTCTCAGACGAGTACCACCACAAGGGGGTCCCTCCGCCCCCGGGGGCGGCCTCCAGGCCATGGGTGGAGGCTCCCAGACGAGTACCACCGCAAGGGGGTCCCTCCGCCCCCAGCGGCGGCCTCCAGGCTACGGGTGGAGGCTCCCAGATGAGTACCACCGCACGGGGGTCCCTCCACCCCGGGGGCAGCCTCTAGGCCACGGGTGGAGGGTCCCAGATGAGTACCACCACACGGGAGTTCCTCCACCCCGGGGCGGCCTCTAGGTAGCGGGTGGAGGCTCCCAGACGAGTACCACTGCAAGGGGGTCCCTCCACCCCGGGGGTGGCCTCTAGGCCACGGGTGGAGGCTCCCAGACAAGTACCACCGCACGGGAGTCCCTCCACCCCGGGGCGGCCTCTAGGCCGCGGGTGGAGGCTGCCAGACAAGTACCACCGCACGGAAGTCCCTCCACCCGGGGCGGCCTCTAGGCCGCGGGTGGAGGCTCCCAGACAAGTACCACTGCACGGGAGTGCCTCCATCCCGGGGCGGCCTCTAGGTCATGGGTGGAGGCTCCCAGAAAAGTACCACCGCACGGGAGTCCCTCCACCCCGGGGAGGCCTCTAGGTCGCGGGTGGAGGCTCCCAGACAAGTACCACCGCACGGGAGTCCCTCCACCCTGGGGCGGCCTCTAGGTCGCGGGTGGAGGCTCCCAGACAAGTACCACCGCACGGGAGTCCCTCCACCCCGGGGTGGCCTCTAGGTCACGGGTGGAGGCTCCCAGACGAGTACCACCGCACGGGGGTCCCTCCACCCCGGGGCGGCCTCCAGGCCGCGGGTGGAGGCTCCCAGACGAGTACCACCACAAGGGGGTCCCTCCGCCCCCGGGGGCGGCCTCCAGGCCACGGGTGGAGGCTCCCAGACCAGTACCACCGCAAGGGGGTCCCTCTGCCCCCGGGGGCGGGTGGAGGCTCCCAGACGAGTACCACTGCAAGGGGGTCCCTCCGCCCCCGGGGGCGGCCTCCAGGCCGTGGGTGGAGGCTCCCAGATGAGTAACACCGCAAGGGGGTCCCTCCGCCCCCGGCGGCGGCCTCCAGGCCGCGGGTGGAGGCTCCCTGACGAGTACCACCGCACGGGGGTCCCTCCACCCCGGGGGCGGCCTCTAGGCCACGGGTGGAGGCTCCCAGAATAGTACCACCGCAAGGGGGTCCCTCCACCCCGGGGGCGGCCTCTAGGCCATGGGTGGAGGCTCCCAGACGAGTACCACCGCAAGGGGGTCCCTCCACGCCGGGGGTGGCCTCTAGGCCACGGGTGGAGGCTCCCAGACGAGTACTACCGCAAAGAGGTCCCTCCACCCCGGGGGCGGCCTCTAGGCCACGGGTGTAGGCTCCCAGACGAGTACAACCGCAAGGTGGTCCCTCCACCCCGGGGGCGGCCTCTAGGCCGTGGGTGGAGGCTCCCAGACGAGTACCACCGCACGGGGGTCCCTTAACCCCGGGGCGGCCTCTAGGCCGCAGGTGGAGGCTCCCAGACAAGTACCACCGCACGGGAGTCCCTCCACCCCGGGGCGGCCTCTAGGCCGCAGGTGGAGGCTCCCAGACAAGTACCACCGCACGGGTGTCCCTCCACCCCGGGGCGGCCTCTAGGTCGTGGGTGGAGGCTCCCAGAGGAGTACCACCGCACGGGGGTCCCTCCACCCCGGGGCGGCCTCTAGGCCGCGGGTGGAGGCTCCCAGACAAGTACCACCGCACGGGAGTCCCTCCACCCTGGGGCGGCCTCTAGGTAGCGGGTGGAGGCTCCCAGACGAGTACCACCGCAAGGGGGTCCCTCCACCCCGGGGGCGGCCTCTAGGCCACGGGTGGAGGCTCCCAGACGAGTACCACTGCAAGGGGGTCCCTCCACCCCGGGGGTGGCCTCTAGGCCACGGGTGGAGGCTCCCAAACGAGTACCACCGCAAGGGGGTCCCTCCACCCCGGGGCGGCCTCTAGGCCGCGGGTGGAGGCTGCCAGACAAGTACCACCGCATGGGAGTCCCTCCACCCCGGGGCGGCCTCTAGGCCACGGGTGGAGGCTCCCAGACGAGTATCACCGCAAGGGGGTCCCTCCACCCCGGGGGCAGCCTCCAGGCCATGGGTGGAGGCTCCCAGACGAGTACCTCCACAAGGGGGTCCCTCTGCCCCCGGGGGCGGCCTCTGGTCCCCGGTTGGAGGCTCCCAGACGAGTACCACCGCAAGGGGGTCCCTCCGCCCCCGGGGGCGGTCTCCAGGCCGCCGGTGGAGGCTCCCAGACGAGTACCACCGCAAGGGGGTCCCTCCGGCCCCCGGTTGGAGGCTCCCAGACGAGTACCACCGCAAGGGGGTCCCTCCGCCCCCGGGGGCGGCCTCCAGGCCGTGGGTGGAGGCTCCCAGACGAGTACCACTGCAAGGGGGTCCCTCTGCCCCCCGGGGCGGGTGGAGGCTCCCAGACGAGTACCACCGCAAGGGGGTCCCTCCACCCCGGGGACGGCCTCCAGGCCCCCAGGTGGAGGCTCCCAGATGAGTACCACCGCAAGGGGGTCCCTCCGCCCCCGGGGGCGGCCTACAGGCTGCGGATGGAGGCTCCAAGATGAGTACCACCGCAAGGGGGTCCCTCCTCCCCCGGGGCAGCCTCCAGGCTGCGGGTGGAGGCTTCCAGATGAGCACCACCGCAAGGGGGTCCCTCCGCCCCTGGGGGCGGCCTCCGGCCCCCGGGTGGAGGCTCCCAGACGAGTACCACCGCAAGGGGGTCCCTCCGCCCCCGGGGGCGGCCTCCGGGTGGAGGCTCCCAGATGAGTACCACCGCAAGGGGGTCCCTCCGCCCCCGGGGGCGGCCTCCGGCCCCCGGTTGGAGGCTCCCAGACGAGTACCACCACAAGGGGGTCCCTCCGCCCCCGGGGGCGGCCTCTGGGCCCAGGTTGGAGGCTCCCAGATGAGTACCACCGCAAGAGGGTCCCTCCGCCCACGGGGCTGCCTCTAGGCCGCGGGTGGAGGCTCCCAGATGAGCACCACCACACGGGGGTCCCTCCACCCCGGGGCGGCCTCCAGGCCGCGAGTGGAGGCTCCCAGAGGAGTACCACCGCACGGGGGTCCCTCCACCCCGGGGCGGCCTCTAGGTCGCGGGTGGAGGCTCCCAGACGAGTACCACCGCAAGGGGGTTCCTCTGCCCCCGGGGCGGGCTCCAGGCCATGGGTGGAGGCTCCCAGACGAGTACCACCGCAAGGGGGTCCCTCCGCCCCCGGGGGCGGGTAGGGGCTCCCAGACGAGTACCACCACAAGGGGGTCCCTCCGCCCCGGGGGCGGCCTCTAGGCCGCGGGTGGAGGCTCCCAGACGAGTACCACCGCAAGGGGGTCCCTCCGCCCCGGGGACGGCCTCCAAGCCGTGGGTGGAGGCTCCCATACGAGTACCACTGCAAAGGGGTCCCTCCGACCCCGGGGGCGGCCTCCAGAGCACTTGTGGAGGCTCCCAGACAAGTACCACCGCAAGGGGGTCCCTCCGCCCCCGGGGGCGGCCTCTGGGCCGCGGGTGGAGGCTCCCAGACGAGTACCACCGCAAGGGGGTCCCTCCGCCCCCGGGGGCGGCCTCTGGGCCGCGGGTGGAGGCTCCCAGACGAGTACCACCGCACGGGAGTCCCTCCACCCTGGGGCGGCCTCTAGGCCACGGGTGGAGGCTCCCAGACAAGTACCACCGCACGGGAGTCCCTCCACCACGGGGCGGCCTCTAGGTCATGGGTGGAGGCTCCCAGAAAAGTACCACCGCACGGGAGTCCCTCCACCCCGGGGAGGCCTCTAGGTCGCATTTGGAGGCTCCCAGACGAGTACCACCGCAAGGGGGTCCCTCCACCCCGGGGGCGGCCTCTAAGCCGTGGGTTGAGGCTCCCAGACGAGTATCACCGCAAGGGGGTCCCTCCACCCCGGCGGCGGCCTCCAGGCCGTGGGTGGAAGCTCCCAGATGTGTACCACCGTAAGGGGGGCCCTCCGCCCCCGGGGCAGCCTCCAGGCCATGGGTGGAGGCTCCCAGACGAGTACCTCCACAAGGGGGTCCCTCTGCCCCCGGGGGCGGCCTCTGGTCCCCGGTTGTAGGCTCCCAGACGAGTACCACCGCAAGGGGGTCCCTCCGCCCCCGGGGGCGGTCTCCAGGCCACCGGTGGAGGCTCCCAGACGAGTACCACCGCAAGGGGGTCCCTCCGGCCCCCGGTTGGAGGCTCCCAGATGAGTACCACCGCAAGGGGGTCCCTCCGCCCCCGGAGGCGGCCTCCAGGCCGTGGGTGGAGGCTCCCAGACGAGTACCACTGCAAGGGGGTCCCTCTGCCCCCCGGGGCGGGTGGAGGCTCCCAGACGAGTACCACCGCAAGGGGGTCCCTCCACCCTGGGGGCGGCCTCCAAGCCCCCAGGTGGAGGCTCCCAGACGAGTACCACCGCAAGGGGGTCCCTCCGCCCCCGGGGGCGGCCTCTGGCCGCGGGTGGAGGCTCCCAGACGAGTACCACCGCAAGGGGGTCCCTCCGCCCCCGGGGGCGGCCTCTGGGCCGCGGGTGGAGGCTCCCAGACGAGTACCACCTCAAGGGGGTCCCTCAGGCCCCAGGGTCAGCCTCTAGGCCGCGGGTGGAGGCTCCCAGACGAGTACCACCGCAAGGGGGACCCTCCGCCCCTGGGGGCGGCCTCCAGGCCGCGGGTGGAGGCTCCCAGATGAATACCACTGCAAGGGGGTCCCTCCGCCCCTGGGGACGGCCTCCAGGCCGCGGGTGGAGGCTCCCAGACGAGTACCACCACACGGGAGTCCCTCCACCCTGGGGCGGCCTCTAGGTCGCGGGTGGAGGCTCCCAGAAAAGTACCACTGCACGGGAGTCCCTCCACCCCGAGGCGGCCTCTAGGTCGCGGGTGGAGGCTCCCAGACAAGTACCACCGCACAGGAGTCCCTCCACCCCGAGGCGGCCTCTAGGTCGCAGGTGGAGGCTCCCAGACAAGTATCACCGCTCAGGATTCCCTACACCCCGAGGCGGCCTCTAGGTCGCGGGTGGAGGCTCCCAGACAAGTACCACCGCACAGGAGTCCCTTCACCCTGACACGGGTGGATGCTCTCAGACAATTACCACCGAAAAGGAGTCCCTTCACCCTGATGCGGGCTCTAGCTTGCGGGTGGAGGCACCCAGACAATAACCACCGAAATGGAGTTCCTTCACCCTGACATGGGTGGAGGCTCGCAGACAATTACCACCGAAAAGGAGTCCCTTCACCCTGAGACAGGTGGAGGCTCCCAGACAATTACCACCGAAAAGGAGTCCCTTCACCCTGATGCGGGCTCTAGCTTGCGGGTGGAGGCACCCAGACAATAACCACCGAAAAGGAGTCCCTTCACCCCTATGTGGCCTCTAGCTGTCGGGTGGAGGCTCCCAGACAATTACCACCAAAAATGAGTCCCTTCACCCTGAGGCGGGCTCTAGCTCGTGGATGGAGGCTCCCAGACAATTACCACCGAAAAGGAGTCCCTTCACCCTGACACGGGTAGAGGCTCCCATACAATTACCACCGACAAGGAGTCCCTTCACCCTGATGCGGGCTCTAGCTTGCGGGTGGAGGCACCCAGACAACCACCGAAAAGGAGTCCCTTCACTCTGATGTGGCATCTAGCTGTAGGGTGGAGGCTCCCAGACAATTACCACCGAAAAGGAGTCCCTTCACCCTGAGGCGGGCTCTAGCTCGCGGGTGGAGGCTCCCAGACAATTACCACCAAAAAGTAGTCCCTTCCCCCTGACACGGGTGGAGGCTCCCAGACAATAACCACCGAAAAGGAGTCCCTTCACCCTGACGTGGCCTCTAGATCGTGGGTGGAGGCTCCCAGACAATTACCACCGAAAAGGAGTCCCTTTACCCCGACGTGCCCTCTTGCTCACGGGTGGAAGCTCCCAGACAATAACCACCGAAAAGGAATCCCTTCATTCTGATCCAGCCTCTAGCTCTCAGGTGAAGGCTCCCAGACCATTACCATCGAAAAAGGAGAGGCATTATCTGGCTATAGGGCATGGAGGAGGCCGGATTTTATTTTTGTTGCAACACTAACAATGACCGTAGTTTTCAGTAAAAATCAATACAGACTACCCCTTTTTAATGGAACTGTTTAGGGCTGAAACAACTAATCGATTAATCAACAACTAATCGATTATGAAATTAATCGATTACTATTTTCATAATCGATTAATCGGCCAGTAACATAATGGGGTTAAAAAAACTAAAATAAGCCCTTTATAGTACACAAAGAGCAAATATTCGCTACTGTAAATATTACTTTCACAGTTCTACAGTAAAAAAGAACCCCTTACAGTAGTGATTATCTGGTTTTTTTTGTACTATAAAGGGCTAATTTTAGTTTTTTTAACCCCATTATGTTACTAAACGTCTTAGACCTGGTTCACATCTATGTGTTTAGTGCTTTTTGCAGAAACGCACAACAGTCCATTTACATGGTTTCCTATGGGACACGTTCACATCTATGCTTTTTTCAGCCGCTGCGTATTTGGAAAGGGTCAGGTACTTTTTTTTAATGCAAAACGTTGCTTTTTTTGGTTCAATATACTTCAATGGAAAAGCTGCAGAAAAGCATGTAATTATTGCAGCAGTTTCTGTAATCTTCCCAACAACAAATTGGCCAAAAATAAATGCAAAAACGCAAATCGCAGCACAATCACGTGCGCAAAAGTCAAAACGCACAGCAAAAAGCACTGCAGAAACAGATCAAAACCAAACTGCATAGGTGTGTACCGATGCTGGCCAGACTGATCAATTTTTAGACAAAATATTCAGATGAAAAACCTTTGTACATTCGCTGAATGAAAGAATGTTGTTTGAAATTTTCACTTGGTTTTTAACCACTTGCCACCGCCTAACGCAAATATACTGCGGCAGAGTGTCACGGGCAGGCAAAATCACGTACCTGGTACATGATCTGCCTCCATCGCGCCCCCCCCCCATGCTCGAGGCGGTCGGCTTCGTTAGGGGAGCGATACAGGTTGAGGGGGAAGCCACTCATTCGTGGCCACCCCCTCGCGATTGCTCCCCACTAATGAAAATCTTCTCTGCTGCTGTAATGTAAACAGCGGCAGAGGAAGTGATGTCATCTCTCCTCCAGCCGGACTTTTCGTTCCGGCGCACAGGAGAGAAGACATCAAGTAAGTTTGCACCAATACTACACTAACAGTAGAACACACAGGCACACTTTTTACCCCCCCCCCATCACCCCCCGATGACCCCCCTGTACCCCCTGTCACAGTGACACCAATAGCAGTTTTTTTTTTTTGCATTGGTGTCAGTTTGTGACAGTTATAAGTAGTAGGGCAGTTAGGGTTAGCCCCCTTTAGGTCTAGGGTACCCCGCTAACCCCCCTAATAAAGTTTTAACCCCTTGATCACCACCCGTCTCGTATTAGTGTCACAGGTGACGCTAGTTAGGGAGGCAAGTATATAGGTTCGCCGTCAGCGTTTTATAGCGCCAGGAACCCCCATATACTACCTAATAAAGGTTTCTACCCCCCCGATTGCCCCCTAGTTAACCCTTTCACCAGTGATCACCATATAAGTGTTACGGGTGACGCTGGTTAGTTTGTTTATTATAGTTTCAGGGCACCCGCCGTTTATTACCTTCTAAAGGTTTAACCCCCTAATCGCCCGGCGGTGATATAAGTTAAGTTTTAGGGTCTGATAAGGTCTGCGTCGCCCCAGTCAGCGTAAGGTTAGCGCCGGTACCACTAACACCCACGCACGCAGCATACACCTCCCTTAGTGGTATAGTATCTGAACCGATCAATATCTGATCCGATCAGATCTATACTAGCGTCCCCAGGTTCCCAAAAACGCAGCGTTAGTGGGATCAGCCCAGATACCTGCTAGCACCTGCATTTTCCCCCTTAGCCCAGCCCACCCAAGTGCAGTATCGATCGATCACTTACAAAACAATAAACACACATAACTGCAGCGTTCCCAGAGTCAGGCCTGATCCCTGCGATCGCTAACAGTTTTTGTTGATGGCGTTTTGATACAGTCTAACAGTCAGGAGCTTTTTTTGCCTGTGAGTCTCACTAGTGTACCACTAAATTTAGAGCCCAAAATGGCTCGAAATCGAAGGTACACTAGTGAAGAGGCCTACACGTTTCTGAGCATGACAGATAGAAGAGGAAGTCACTCATCTGTCAGATTCAGGCTCAGAATACGATCCTGTAGAGGACAGCGGCTCCATGACAGATAACTCTGACGACAGAGTTGTGGTCCCTGCCAAGGTCAGGCGTACCAGACCCCGAACTTCTTCTTCTGTCCTTGATGTGCAAGAACCATAGGTCCCTCGTATGGAGCAGAGAAGTACTAGCGCCGCTATTCCTTCTGGTGAACTGGCAAGCACCAGCGGCCTAGTACACCCTGGTCGTACATCCAGCACTGCAGTATCACGTGGTGACGTGGCGAGTCCCATAAGTGCAGTTCAAGCTGGTGAGGTGGCAAGCACAAGTAGTGTCCCGCTGCCACCAAGAAGACGAACACAGGCTCATCGTGCCCATAGTGCACATACTGCTGCATTCGCCAATCCGAATTGGGAACCCACCACTTCTGCAGCACCCGTACTTTCCCCATTCACTGGCCAACCCGGCATTCAGGTGGAAACAGTTGATTTTAAGTCACTGGATTTTTATTCGCTGTTTTTCACTGAAGATCTCTATAGATCTATTGTGGACCAAAGCAATTTGTATGCTGGTCAACACATCGCCACTATTCCCCAGTCCTCCATTGCCAGAGATTGGAAACCAATTGCGGTTTCCGAATTTAAGCTCTTTCTGGGCCTTTCCCTCAACATGGGCATAACTAAAAAGAGTGAGTTGCGGTCATATTGGTCCACTGACCCAATTCACCTATGCCCTTGTTCTCTGCCTCCATGACCAGGACACGATACGAGCAGATTTTGCGGTTCATGCACTTCAACAACAATGAACTCTGTCGTCCTCGTGGAGACCCTGAATACGATTGGCTCTACAAAATTCGGCCCCTCGTAAACCACTTCAACCAACGTTTTGCAGACTTGTTTACTCCCCATCAAGTTGTCTGCGTTGATGAGTCCCTGATTAAGTTTTCTGGCCGCTTGTCATTCAAACAGTACCTTCCCAGCAAGCGTGCCAGATACGGGGTCAAGATGTAAAAGCTCTGTGACAGGGCCACAGGCTATACATGTAGTTTTATGGTTTACGAGGGAAAAGATAGTCACGTAGAGCCGACAAACTGCCCTGACTACATAGGAAGCGCTGGCAAGATTTTGTGGGACTTGGTGTCACCCTTATTCGGAAAGGGGTACCACTTGTACGTGGACAATTATTACACGTGCGTGCCACTTTTAGTCACCTTTTTGATCATCAGATTGGAGCGTGTGGCACCGTGCGACTTAATCGCCGGGGCTTTCCCCAGCGGCTTTTAGATTCCCCTCTTAGGCTGGGGGAGAGAGCCTGCTTGCAATGTAATAATTTGCTCTCTATGAAGTGGAGGGATAATAAGAATGTTTTCGTTCTTACCTCCCTTCATGCAGACACGACGGCCCAAATTCCTGCGGCGACTGGTGTTGTGGAGAAACCCCTCTGTGTCTACAAATATAACCTTAACATGGGAGGGGTGGACCTCAACGACTAGTTGTTGGCGCCGTACTTAGTTGCCCGTAAGGCCAGATGCTGGTACAAAAAAGTGTCTGTTTATTTCAATTGGCTTTGCTGAACGCTTATGTGCTATACAGAGCTTCAGGACGGACTGGATCCTTCCTTAAATTCCAGGAAGAGATCGTCAGAGCCCTTCTGTCTCCAGACGGTGCTCCACGTCACCTTCCCCAACCAAATGCAGTAAGCCGGCTGCACGAGAGGCATTTTCTTTATGTCCTCCCGAGTACCCCTACTCAACGAGCCCCCCAAAAAAGATGGCGTGTCTAGAGCAAGCACGGATATAGGCGTGACACCCGATATTATTGTCCCTCCTGTCCTGACAATCCTGGTCTTTGCATTGGTGAATATTTTGAACGCTACTATACACTAGTTGAGTATTAGCGTAGGGTACAGCACTGCACAGACTAGGACACACTTTCACAGGGTCTCCCAAGATGCCATCGCATTTTGAGAGACCAAAACCTGGTACCAGTTACAAAAGTTAAAGTTACAAGTTAAAGTTACAAAAAAGTGTAAAAAACCCCCCCAAAAAAAGTAAAAAAATAAAAAAATATATAAAATAAAAAAAAACAAAATTTTTTTTATTGTTCTCGCTCTATTCTCTCTCTATTGTTCTGCTCTTTTTTACTGTATTCTATTCTGCAATGTTTTATTGTTATTATGTTTTTATCATGTTTGCTTTATAGGTATGCAATTTTTTTATACTTTACTGTGTTTTATTGTGAACCATTTTTCTCAAATCGTCTTCCAGGGCAGCATCCGAGAGATAGGCTCCTCCTCCCTAAAACAGGAAACACATTAGTCCACCATTATAAATTTCACAGTCTTACCTGTGTGCCTCAGTTGTTTTGTGTTTCCTCCGGACCCACAGGAGCTGCAAAGAATGTTTGTTATTTTCACTGTGTCTCTGTGCTTGTTGCAGGAGACCCCCTGCCAGCATCCCATAAAGCCCAACGGGCCTTGGGAGGGCGAGCAGGAGCAGCACTGAGCAACCCTGCTCAAGCCTGAGATTTCACCCCTACTGAGGGGTCTGCAATCATCCCCCCAGACTGCAGGAGGACTGTCATCCCCCCCCCCATGCCGCTGCTCTAGGGCCTGCTATCCTGTTTTTAGCAGGTCTGACCATTTCTCTCATATGCTTTCCATGAAATCAGCTTCTCTGGCAGCTGTCACTGTGCGCCAGGGGGATACATCAGCACATGTACTGGTGGACACACCTCCCCCCCCCCCCCGCCGCCACAGCCCACCGATCAGTTGTTTTTTACCTTCTATCTGGTCCCCAGGTGGCCGCGGCTGATACACACCGAGCGATGCGGCTGGACCGGCCGGCCACCCGCTCTCCACGCGGCGTGGTGGCATCCTCGGCACGCCGCCATGCAGGCCTCTCCATGGAGGCTCTGTGGGTGTGCCAAGATGGTGCCGGAGCAGACGGTTTCGTCTCCGGGTGGCAGCCATTTTCCCGTAGCCTATCCCTGGGAGGAGATAGAGCGGGACATTCAGGACTCCTGGGGGCGGGAGTTAAAAAAAAAAAAAAAAATTATAAAAAGAAATAGAAAATCTATACACTTAGGTTACAAATTAAACCTTTGATACATGTCCCTTCCTATCAGTACAATGGAGGAGTGTACCAAAAGGCAGCGGCATGTGCAGGTGTGTCCACCAACCTGCACGGAGTCAGCTGGGGGCGGGGCCCGGAGCTTATGCAGGAAGCAGTTAAAAAGGCCCTCTAAGCAGAGGATCCTGGTGGCTGATCATGTCTGACGCTTCTCCACCCTGCCCTGCAGATCCTGCAAGCCAGGACAGCTCCAAGGTAAGCCAGAATACTCTAGAGTTATCTCTGTCTTAACCTCTCTACAAAACTGCCTACCTTCAGGCAGTCTTTTGACCACCTGCCTCACGGGGACTTTGTTTACTATGCTTGCTTCTAGGCAAAGACCCCCGAGGAAAGGAAGGCGAAAGGCAAAACATGTGCCTCATGCAGCCACAGGCTTTCCCCAGAGGGGAAAAAACCCCTATGTCAGAAATGCATAGACAAAATGGTGGCCAAAGAATCGCAGGGATTTTTGAAAGACCTGCTCAATTCTTTTAAGAAATTCAGAGCACCATGGCGCCACTACGCTCAGCTATTGAAAAATTAGAAGCGCCATCAAGTGTCGGTCAGGCCAGTATCCCATCTACTTGCGGAAGCAGACATCAAAACCTGGGCTAAATGCCCCAAGGTGGATGCCTCTCTGGCAAAAATTACAAACAAATCTGACTTGGACTTTGACGACGCAGGTACCCTAAGCGACCCCATGGGCAAGAAAATAGAAGCCCTCCTGAAAAGGGCATGGGAAGCAGGGGCGGCAAACCTAAATCCGGCTATTGCTTCCACCTGCACAGCCTGGACTTGGCTAATCTGGCTAACACAGCTGCAAGAACTGCTGGAAAATGACACGCCCAGGGAAGAACTAATAAAAACCATCCCCACACTGACTAGAGCGGCAGCCTTCTTAGCAGATGCCTCAGCGGAAACTGTCAGAATATCCTCTAGGACCACAGCACTACTGAACTCAGCCCGCAGAGCCCTGTGGTTGAAATCTTGGGGAGGGGATGCCCCTTCCAAGAACCGACTATGTGGGATCCCATTCACTGGAGACCTACTTCTTGGACCTGAACTAGAAACAGTCCTGGATAGGACTGCAGCAAAGAATAAGGGGTTCCCTCAAACCAAGAAGAAACAAGGGAAGGTGCCCTTTCGGCATTTTAAGAAATTTAACAAGCCAGGGGCAAAAAAGCGCTGGGGTCAACAAAACAAAAAAGGCAAAGGTGAATTTATCCTCAAGCCTCCCAACCAAAAGAACAAAAAACAATGACTGTCTCCAGGGGGGGGGGGGGGCAGACTTGCAGCCTTTTCCCACCAATGGGAGGAGACAACAAAAAACAAGTTTATATTGCGCACCATAGCGGACGGCTACGCAATACAACTCTCCACCCGCCCCCCAACCAAATACCTAGC
Organism: Lithobates septentrionalis; assembly: GCA_037952835.1. Classification (NCBI taxonomy): domain Eukaryota; kingdom Metazoa; phylum Chordata; class Amphibia; order Anura; family Ranidae; genus Lithobates; species Lithobates septentrionalis. Next base: position 37,187 of record JBBDGP010005216.1, on the reverse strand, counting down.
AACCATGCTACCAAAGGACAGCGACCAAGCAAGAGGCTTTTTAGCATCCCCGCAGAACCTGCAGGATCAGAAAGTGATTCGTTACGTTCCTCAGGAGGAGGAACAAAAAGGCTTCTACTCCCATATCTTTGCAAAAAGAAAACCATCAGGCAAGCTAAGACTGATACTAAACCTCAAACCACTCATCCGAGGGGTGACCCCAAGCCAGACAGTGGTATATCTGGGATATGTGTTGGATTCCAGGCTGTCAAAAATTTTCCTAACAAAGGAAAAGGACGAAAAAATGACACGGCAATTACCTCCCTTTTTAAGGAATCCCTCCACAACAATCAGGCATGGAATGTCCATACTAGGACTGATGACGTCTTCCATTCCAGCCATCACCTGGGCACAGATGCACATGAGACCTCTGCAGAACTACATTCTGTCCCAGTGGGATGGCAGGCAAGCATCCCTAGACAAGTCCATTCCCGTCCCAGCCACAGTCAAACAAACACTCCACTGGTGGCTCAACCAACTTCGGTACATCGAGGGGCGCAGATGGGCTCAAGTCGATCCAATCAGGATCACCACTGATGCAAGCGCCCTGGGATGGGGGGCCCACATGGAAGAGCTGTGCTCACAAGGGAAAAGGACATCCAAATGGTCCCAAGCCTCCTCAAATTTGAGAGAGCTGAAAGCTGTGGGGGAAGCATTAAAAGCTTTCAAACCAGCATTACTGGGGAGAGACATAAAAGTACAATCAGACAACGCCACGACCGTCGCATACTTAAACAGACAAGGTGGTACAAAGTCCCAAAACTTGATGAGGCTGACAGAGTCAATTCTACTATGGGCAGAAGCAAACACAAGATCGATATCCGGTATCCATCTAAAGGGAACAGACAATACATTGGCAGATTTCCTGAGCCGGAAAACGATAAGGCAAACTAAATGGTCACTGAACCAAACAACCTTCGCTCAAATCACTCAAAAATGGGGAGTACCCGAAGTAGATCTGTTCGCTTCCAAAGCAAATGCAAAATCACCGATATTTTTCTCCCTGGACCCTACGGATGGCAACAGCGGGGTAGATGCTTTCAACCAAAGCTGGAAATGGCATCTGTGCTATGCATTCCCTCCAACTGCCATAATCCCAAAGGTAATTCAAAAGATCAGGGCAGAGAAAACAACGGTGATACTAATAGCACCGCACTGGCCCCAGAGAGCATGGTTCAGTCACTTGAAAAACCTCAGCTGACACTGACGGACCGGCCGGATCTGCTGTCACAGGGCCCGGTCAACCACCCGAACCACAAGATCCTGAAGCTTTCGGCTTGGTTACTGAGAGGGTAAACCTCCAGAACAAAGGACTGTCGGACAGAGTGATTAACACCATCTTAAACAACAGGAAGCCGGTAATGAGGGCTATCTATGAGAAAGTAAGGAAAAAGTTTGTCTCTTTGCACAGAAACAGATCAATCTCCAACGGCGGGATAATTCCAGCAATTTTGGACTTCTTACAAGAGGGTGCAGACAAAAACATATCACCAAGTACCCTGAAAGTACAAGTTGCAGCACTCTCCTCGGTCATGGATACTAGACTAGCGGAGGATCCGCTGATAAGACGATTCCTTATAGCACTTAAAAGAGCTAGACCAGCCAAAATGTACAGAACTCCCACCTGGGACATGGGCACAATACTTAAGGGCTTTCTTTCCCCTCCATTCAAACCTATGGAAGAAAGCTCAGACAAAAACCTCACGTTAAAAACTGCACTCCTTCTGGCCCTAGTATCCGCCAGAAGAGTGAGCGAAATCCAAGCTCTGTCTACAATAGAACCATACTGCCTGATACACCTGGACAAGATAATTCTCTCTCCAGACCCGGCCTTTCTACCCAAGGTCTCTTCTACGTTCCATAGAACCCAAAACTTCGTCATACCCTCACTTCCAACAACCATGGATAGTAGGAAAAGGGACATTTACAGTAAACTAGATGTAAGGAACGCGCTCATTACGTATCTCGAAAGAACGAAGGAATGGCGTAGAACGACCTCCCTTTTCGTTCTCTATGCAGGAGTCAACAGAAGGAAACAAGCTTCCAAAATTACCATCAGCAGATGGATAAGGATGGCCATACAGACTACCTATGAGGCACAGAATCTCACTCCACCTAGTGGAATCAGAGCGCACACAACTAGAGCCTGGGCAACCTTGGTCGCAGAGAAGGCAGGGGCAACTCCGGAGCAGATCTGCAGGGCAGCGACATGGTCGAGCTTCGGTACTTTCGCAAAGCACTACCGGATAGACCAGCTGTCTGACCAAGACCAAACATTTGGTCGCAAAGTGCTCCAGTCTCTAACCCCACCCTAGTAAGTATTGCTTGATACATCCTCTCGGATGCTGCCCTGGAAGACGATTCGAGAAAACAGAGTTAGGTACCTGGTAACTCTTTTTCTAAGAAGTCTTCCAGGGCAGCACTAGTTCCCACCCTTGAAATGACAAAAACCAGGTACAGCGGGGGAGCTTGCAGCTTACAGGGAATTCCTTCAGTGCTTTAACATAACTGAGGCACACAGGTAAGACTGTGAAATTTATAATGGTGGACTAATGTGTTTCCTGTTTTAGGGAGGAGGAGCCTATCTCTCGGATGCTGCCCTGGAAGACTTCTTAGAAAAAGAGTTACCAGGTACCCAACTCTGTTTTTTGTTTTCAGGTACGCCATTCAGCTGCAGAGCGGATTTATTTATCTTGACAGCAACAGCGTTTGCTCCCACGATACATAAAGCCATGACTCCAGCGCTGTCGGAGGTGATTTCACCACCACAGTTACATACTTCAGCATATATGCCGAAGCGTGGGGGCAGCAGTGAGTGGAGGAGCGATTTGCTCCTACCTTTTGCGGGAGGATGCCCCCATGCTTCGGCATATATAAACGGTGCATGTATGCCCATCATTAGAAGTGGGTGGATGAAGGGAGGTATTCTAATGGTGGGCATACCCACTGATCAATCTCTTTTTTTTCATGCAGCCCATAGGCTGCATGAAAAAAGTTTACAATATATGCCCAACAAGGACCAGCAATGCACTGGTATGTTTCTGGACTTTGAGTGGTTATACCAGAATGATGCCTGCAGGTTTAGGTATCATTCTTTTCAGCCAGCGGTCGGCTTTCATGTAAAAGCAATCCTAGCGGCTAATTAGCCTCTAGACTGCTTTTACAAGCAGTGGGAGGGAATGACCCCCACCCCCCACCGTCTTCCATGCTTTTCTCTGGCTCTCCTGTCCCAACAGGGAACCTGAGAATGCAGCCGGTGATTCAGCCAGCTGACCATAGAGCTGATCAGAGACCAGAATGGCTCCAAACATCTCTATGGCCTAAGAAACCGGAAAGCTACGAGCATTTCATGACTTAGATTTCGCCGGATGTAAACAGCGCCATTGAGAAATTGGGAAAGCATTTTATCACACCGATCTTGGTGTGGTCAGATGCTTTGAGGGCAGAGGAGAGCTCTAGGGTCTAATAGACCCCAATTTTTTTTTATAAAAAAAGTACTTGTCACTACCTATTGCTATCATAGGGGATATTTACATTCCCTGAGATAACAATAAAAATGATTAAAAAAAAAAAAAAAAAAAAAATGAAAGGAACAGTTAAAAAATAAGATAAAGAAAAAAAAAAAAAAAAAAGCACCCCTGTCCCCCCCTGCTCTTGCGCAAAGGCGAACGCAAGCGTCGGTCTGGCATCAAACGGAAACAGCAATTGCACCATGCATGTGAGGTATCACCGCGAAGGTCAGATCGAGGGCAGTCATTTTAGCAGTAGACCTCCTCTGTAAATCTAAAGTGGTAACCTGTAAAGGCTTTTAAAAATGTATTTAGTTTGTTGCCACTGCACGTTTGTGCGCAATTTTAAAGCATGTCATGTTTAGTATCCATGTACTCGGTCTAAGATTATCTTTTTTTATTTCATCAATCATTTGGGCAATATAGTGTGTTTTAGTGCATTAAAATTTAAAAAAAGTGTGTTTTTTCCCAAAAAAATGCATTTGAAAAATCGCTGCGCAAATACTGTGTGAAAAAAAAAAATGAAACACTCACCATTTTAATCTGTAGGGCATTTGCTTTAAAAAAATATATATAATGTTTGGGGGTTCAGAGTAATTTTCGTGCAAAAAAAAAAAAACATTTTTTTCATGTAAACAAAGTGTCAGAAAGGGCTTTGTCTTCAAGTGGTTAGAAGAGTGGGTGATGTGTGACATAAGCTTCTAAAGGTTGTGCATAAAATGCCAGGACAGTTCAAACCCCCCCCCCCCAAATGACCCCATTTTGGAAAGTAGACACCCCAAGCTATTTGCTGAGAGGCATGTCGGGTCCACGGAATATTTTATATTGTGACACAAGTTGCGGGAAAAAGACAATTTTTTTTTTTTTTTTTGCACAAAGTTGTCACTAAATGATATATTGCTCAAACATGCCATGGGAAGTTTTGAAATTACACCCCAAAATACATTCTGTTGCTTCTCCTGAGTATGGGGATACCACATGTGTAAGACTTTTTGGGAGCCTAGCCGCATACGGGACCCCGAAAACCAAGCACCGCCTTCAGGCTTTCTAAGGGCGTAAATTTTTTATTTCACTCTTTACTGCCTATCACAGTTTCGGAGGCCATGGAATGCCCAGGTGGCACAACCCCCCCCCCCCAAATGACCCTATTTTGGAAAGTAGACACCCCAAGCTATTTGCTGAGAGGTATAGTGAGTATTTTGCAGACCTCACTTTTTGTCACAAAGTTTTGAAAATTGAAAAAAAAAAATGTTTTTCTTTTCTTTCTTCATTTTCAAAAACAAATGAGAGCTGCAAAATACTCACCATGCCTCTCAGCAAATAGCTTGGGGTGTCCACTTTCCAAAATGGGGTCATTTGGGGGGGGGGGGTTTGTGCTATCTTGGCATTTTATGGCTTTCGAAATTTTGATAGGTAGTGAGGAGTGAATCAAAAGTTTACACCCTTAGAAATCCTGAAGGCGGTAATTGGTTTTCGGGGCCCCGTATGCAGCTAGGCTCCCAAAAAGTCCCACACATGTGGTATCCCCGTACTCAGGAGAAGCAGCAGAATGTATTTTGGGGTGTAATTCCACATATGCCCATGGCATGTTTGAGCAATATATCATTTAGTGACAACTTTGTGCAAAAAAAAATAACCAGTTACACTTACCGGTAACGGTGTTTCTGGGAAGTCTTCCAGGACGGCACCCTGAGAGATGACTGGTCCACCTGACAGGAAACACAATCAATCAAGAGGTTAAAGGCCCCCGCCCCCCCCCCCGATGCTCCTCAGTTGTGACAAAGTATTGACCCACACCAGTGCACGAGAGTGAAAAACATAACTACCACCACACTCTAAACATTACATCTTTCCTAAATAGAACGGGTGGGAAGTAGGCCTGCTGTCCTGGAAGACTTCCCAGAAACACCGTTACCGGTAAGTGTAACTGGTTATTTTCTCAAGTCGTCTTCCAGGACGGCACCCTGAGAGAAGAGCAAGTAGCTTAGGCATACCTTTAGGGCGGGACCACTGCTTGCAGGACCTTCCTGCCAAATGCCAGGTCCTGAGGAGATAGTAACTCCACTCTATAATGCCTCAGGAACGTGTTCTGGCTTGACCATGTAGCGGCTCTACATATCTGCTTCACCGAAGCTCCGGCCCTTTCCGCCCAGGAGGTTGCCAGAGATCGCGTGGAATGCGCTCTAATATTTCTAGGAGCTGCTTTACCTGACTGCTCATAGGCTAACGAAATGGTATGCTTAATCCATCTGGCTATAGAAGCCAGAAGATGGCTGGACCTTCTGAATTCCTTAACCCTTTCTAGGTAGGATAATAAACAGCATCTGACGTCCAGACAATGAAAAGAAACTTCCCCTACACTTTTGGGGTTACTACAAAAGGAAGGCAGCACCACTTCTTGAGTCCTATGGAACTTTGATGCTACCTTAGGAAGGTACAGGGGGTCCTGCCTAAGTATAACCCTGTCCTCGAATAAAGAAAAAAATGGTTCTTTAATAGAAAAAGCCTGAATGTCACCTACTCTCCTAGCTGAGGTGATTGCGAGTAAAAAGGCCAATTTAAAGGTCAGGATCCTAAGTGGGATCTGATCTATTGGTTCAAATGGGGCCTTTTCTTAACCCCTCCAGTACTAGTGTAAGGTCCCAAGGAGGACACCTAGACATTTGAACAGGGGACAACCTCTCCCTGACCAAGAAGAAATCTCTTGATCAGGGGGTGTAATGCCAAATGTTTCTCAAGGAAACAGGACAAGGCTGAAACCTGCGCCTTAAGGGTCTTGGTTGCCAAACCTAGATCTGCTCCATCCTGAAGAAATTCTAAGATAGCAGGGATCTCTCTTTGAGAAGTCCCTCTCTCTTCTGACACTAGCGAGAGAAAATCGCCCAGGTCTTGGCGTAAATACGCCTTGTGACTGGCTTTCTACTAAGGAGCAGTGTATCCACTACTCTGTCCGACAGTCCCCTCTCCCGCAGGTTCTGCCTTTCAAGAACCAGGCTGTCAGCTTGAAGAAGCTGGGGTGTGGGTGGCGGACTGGACCCTGAAGGAGAAGGTCGCCCCGGACAGGGAAGTGAAGTAGTGGGGCTATGGACCAACCCTGCAGGGTTGGAAACCAGGCTCTCTTGGGCCACCAAGGGGCTATTAGAATCAACTTGCTTTCCGAGAGGAACAGTTTTTGAAGGACCCTCAGAATCGGCTGCCGACTGAGGTAGTCTGCCTCTACATTTAATGTCCCCTTTTTGTGGACTACAGAGATGGAAGGAATCCGACTTTCCACCCAGGACAGGATCTCTGCTGATAGGGATAGGAGTGTTGTAGATCTGGTACCCCATGATGATTCAGAAATGCCACTGCCATGGCATTGTCTGATAAGACCTGCAGCTCCTGGCCCCTGATCCTTCCCTCGAATGCCTTTAGTGCTTCTCCTATGGCCAACAGCTCTCGAAAGTTGGAGAAGGCCCTTATTTGTTCTGAATTCCAGGACCCCTGAGCTATTGGATCCTCTAGGTGGGCTCCCCACCCCCAGGAACTTGCATCTGTCGTTAACCTGAAAAGGCTGAAGTTGGCTCCAAAGGAGGCCCCCTTGAAGTCTCTGAGGAAGGAGCCACCAGTGAAGGGAGTTCTTTACTTAGACCGGAATGGCTATCTCTATGTCCAGAGAGTCTCTTTTTCTGTCCCAAGAGGATAGAAGAAAGTGTTGGAGGGGCCTGGAGTGTAGCTGTGCCCAAGGAACTGCTGGGATAGCTGACGTCATTAGACCCAGAACTCTCATGATACCTCTGTAGGAGATGGTGTTTGCCTGTAACAGCGACCTGACCGCTGATATGAGGCCCTCTACCTTGCCCTGAGGTAGAACTAACTTTTGCTCTGAGGAGTCCACCAGGAAACCTAGATACAGCTTTGTCTGAGCAGGAGTCAGCGAGGACTTTTCCCTGCTGACAATCCATCCCAGGTCTTCTAAGGCCTGCATTACTCTGGATAGATCCAGAAGTAGTTGATCCCGACTTAGACTGTAAATAAAAATGTCGTCCAGGTAGGGAATCAATGCCACTCCCTGGAGGTGTAAAAAAGCCACCACCTCTGCCATGACCTTTGTGAAGACTCTCGGACTGGATGCCAGTCCAAAGGGGAGGGCTGTGAACTGCCAGTGTTGCACTCCCTCTGGAGAGGCAATCGCAAATCTCAGGAAGCTTTGATGGCCCTGAAAAATGGGGACATGAAGGTAGGCGTCTTTTAAATCTAAGGTCACCATAAACACGTCTTTGAGGAGATGTCTCCTGAGAGAATAGACACTGTCCATGCTGAACTTCTTGTAAGGAAGAAAAGCATTGAGGTTCCTTAGATTTATAATAAGACGATACCTTCCTGAGGGTTTTGGTACCACAAAAACGTGGGAATAAATCCCCCGACACTACTGGTCCACTGGAACAGGTATTATAACCTCCTGACTGGCCAGCTCTCTTATATTCTGAAGGATTCCTATCACCTTGCAGGGATCCCTGGGAAGTTAGGTCAAGAGAAACTTGGGGGGTGGAGGGGAGAGAAACTCCAATCTGTAACCCTCTCTTATGATCCGAAGAACATAGGGACTTTGGGTGATTCTTTCCCACTGAGAGGCAAAGTGGGAAAGTCTGCCCCCTACCAGAAAGTCATTTGGGGGTCTTGTCAGCTGACTTCTGGCTGGAAAAGAGAACGCCAGTCTTTTGTTTGTCTTTTCCTGCGCCCCAACGTCTATTAGGGGAGACCTTTTTCTCAGAGAAGCGATTCTTTGCCTGGGGGCCACGAAAAAAACGCTTCCTCTCTCTCCTAGGTTTGGTAGGAAATTTTTTCCCTTTCTCGGTAGATCCGGCTAAAGCCTGAACTAGGCCAGCACCAAAAAGGAGCGTCCCTTCAAAAGGGAGACAACAAAGATGGGTCTTGGATGAGCTATCCCCATCCCAGGTCTTAACCCAGAGGGCTCGCCTGGCTGAGTTTAGCAAGGCACCTGTCTTAGCGGTTGTACGCACTGTCTCAACCGCAGCATCAGCTACTGTAAATATGTGACAGCATTCCCTATGACCTCCAGAGAATCCAGGACCTCCCTGGATTTTGAGGTTCGGGATACGTGGTCCATTAATTTACAGACCCACGTGTCGGCATTCCTTGCGATGCAAGCTGAAGCCAATGCAGGGCTCATAGCCGCAGCGTTAGCTTCCCAGGCTCAGCGTAGAATGGTTTCAGCCCTGCGATCCATTTGATCCTTTAAGTTACCGGTATCTTCGAAGGAAAGATCCGACTGCTTAGAGACATGTGCTAAGGAGGCGTCTAGTCTAGGAGTTTTGAAAAACCTTTCCTCATTCTCCTTTAGAGAAGGGGCATCTACGCTTCCAGGTTTTAGATTTTAGAAGCCTTCTTTCTGGTGCTTTCCATTCCCTTAGGATGACTTCCTTAAGGGCGGAATGTACCGGAAGGACCCTGGCCTGAGGTTTAATCAAGCCTCTATACATCCTATCCTGAGCGGACACCTGTGCAGCAGGCTCCTGAATCTCCTCTGAGGCATAAATAGCTTTCAGAAGATCTTCCATGTCGTCGGCAGAAAATATGTCTGCTAGACCTGGATTCCTCCCTCCCATCCTCCTCTTGGCTGTCCACCACCCCTTCATCAGAAACCTCCTGATTAGGAACTTCTGAATCACACTCTTCCTCGGAATCGTGGGGGAGTGGGTACTTCAGTACATCCGCCCGATATCTCCTAGAGGAGGAAAAGCTCTCCTGGGAAGAGGCATCCTTACTAGAATGAGCATCTGGATCCCTAGGCTTAAGGGTGGCCTGAAAAGACTTTAAAGCAGGGTTCCACCCAAATTTTGAACAATATCTGTATGTATTCTCTTCGTTGCCTAGATGCTGACATGCCGTTTAAAAAAATTTAAATCGCCGTAATTACCTTTTATTTTTCTATTCTTCTTTGCACTTCCTGGTTCTCCTCCCGTGGGAGTAGGCGTGTTTCTAGCCTCTCCCAGACTCCGCAGTCTCCTGGGAGCTAGTCTCAGGCTTCCCAGGATGCCACTGAGCATGTGCGGGAACGAGCAGTGAATGCTGGGAGCAGCTTTCACCACATCCAAGAAATAAATGCTTGTGGGCTTCAAATGCCCACAATGAAGATGGAAACCGCCTGCAGTGAATAATATAAGTTATTCTTTCCGACGAAATCTGACACAGGCAGACATATTACACACAATATGTGAGTATGTAATGCTGAGAAGAAAAGTTTGTGAATGAACTAAAAAAAAAAACAAAAAAAAAAAAACACGATAGATAGGTGGAACCCCGCTTTAAGGTGGACAGCATCTCAGTTTGCATAGTAAGGAATTCCTTCATCATCTGAGATGTCTCCTTCCCTGTCAACTTCTGTATGCATTTAAAACAGAAGGGTTTTGGATGATCTGGGGGTAGCCTGTCATTACAGTTCCCACATCTTTTAGAGCGGGTGGAGGATTTCACAGGACGGCTGGCAACCTCACGGGCAATAGCATCGTCCCCTGATAAAACACAAAGGCATACACTGTGAGAATCGGAGAAGAGTTGGGGTACCCTCCCCCTCTAAACCTCCGAAGGCCGGTTAGACTCACCCTCCTGTGGTCTCTTCCATGGCCGCAGACCCTGCAGGTCTCTCCTTTTCATGTTCCATGCTACTTCTGGCTGGAGGTGCTGCATACAGGAACGCAGAGGAGACATGGGCGCCTGTTCCCTGTGGCTTTTTATATCCTTTGTATGCTGGCTGCATCGCGCCACCGCCATCTTGCCGAGGACCGGAAGTGGTACTGGACAAAGGTCACCTACTGCTGCAGCCTTCCCACTCCCCCCTCTAGAGGAGGAAGTGATGTCATAAACTCCAGGAAAATGGCACCGGGACGCTGAGCTACACTCAGCCAGGGAGAAACAGCTCTTCATGCAGAGATGCTTGCCCCGCCAACGGTCGTTCCGGTCGGCAGGCGGCCAGACGGTAGCCCTGGCCAGACCTCAGAACGGGACTCACCCTCTGGTCTTGAAGCCATTAGAAGGAAAAACCACCAACTCCTGCCATTGCACAGCCACCGCACAGGTAAGGAAGGGCAACAGGAAATTTGGCCCCTGAAGTTCTGGGTACACCACCGTACCCAGGGTCCTTCAGCACTCGGGGGGGGGGGGGGGGGTTCTTCTATAGGAGAAGCACAGTCACCGACCCAGGTCCTGCTTCTGCTGCCCCCCCCCCCCCCCAAGAAATGGATTGGGAAAACCCCCCAGGAAGGATGAGAACCATCCGGCCGGACCCATTGGCCCTCCAGGCATTTGGTCCGGCTCCCAGGGGGAGACCATCAGCACCAGGCCTCTAGGTCAACAGAAAAATAACAAACTGTTTTGCTGTGGGGAAACACGATCAAAAACTGAGGAGCATCGGGAGGGGCGGGGGCCTTTAACCTCTTAATTGATTGTGTTTCCTGTCAGGTGGACCAGTCATCCCTCAGGGTGCCGTCCTGGAAGACGACTTGAGAAAAGTTTGTAATTTTTCCGCAACTTGTGTCAAAATATAAAATATTCCATGGACTCAACATGCCTCTCAGCAAATAGCTTGGGGTGTCTACTTTCCAAAATGGGGTCATTTGGGGGGGTTTTGTGCCATCTTGGCATTTTATGGCCTTCAAAACTGTGATAGGTAGTGAGGAGTGAAATCAAAAATTTACGCCCTTAGGAATCCTGAAGGCGGCGCTTGGTTTTCGGGGCCCCGTACGCGGCTAGGCTCCCAAAAAGTCCCACACATGTGGTATCCCCGTACTCAGGAGAAGCAGCTGAATGTATTTTGGGGTGCAATTCCACATATGCCCATGGCCTGTGTGAGCAATATATCATTTAGTGACAACTTTTTGTAAATTTTTTTTTTTTTGTCATTATTCAATCACTTGGGACAAAAAAAAACTAATATTCAATGGGCTCAACCTGCCTCTCAGCAATTTCCTTGGGGTGTCTACTTTCCAAAATAGGGTCATTGGGGGGGGGGGGGGGGGAGGGGGTTGTACTGCCCATTTTAGCACCTCAAGAAATGACATAGGCAGTCATAAAACTAAAAGCTGTGTAAATTCCAGAAAATGTACCCTAGTTTGTAGATGCTATAACTTTTGCGCAAACCAATAAATATACGCTTATTGACTTTTTTTTTTTTACCAAAGACATGTGGCCGAATACATTTTGGCCTAAATGTATGACTAAAATTGAGTTTATTGGATTTTTTTTATAACAAAGTAGAAAACATCATTTTTTTCAAAATTTTCGGTCTTTTTCCGTTTATAGCGCAAAAAATAAAAACCGCAGAGGTGATCAAATACCATCAAAAGAAAGCTCTATTTGTGGGAAGAAAAGGACGCAAATTTCATTTGGGTACAGCATTGCATGACCGCGCAATTAGCAGTTAAAGCGACGCAGTGCCAAATTGTAAAAAGTGCTCTGGTCAGGAAGGGGGTAAATCCTTCCGGGGCTGAAGTGGTTAAAGCATAAATAAAGTTAAAATAAAAAATTTTAATATACAGTATATGTGAACAGAGAGGCTCTTTTTTGCAGAAGAGACATGCCTTGCAATAAAATAAGCTTACCTGCCTGTTTGCAATCTCCTGCAGTAATTACACTGAGCTGCGCATGCACAGCTCAGTTTACATTTCCGGCATGTTGCCAGTGTGCAAGAAGGAATGCCTCCTGTACATGTGCCAGAGTAATGTCATACTGTGCCTGGGAAAAGCCTCGGAGAAGATGACGATGTGGGATCCCGCAGGCATCGGACCATTGTAACAGAGGAAAGCCATTTTTATTTTAGATCCACTTTTAGTCTAGGGGTAGGGGGAATAAGCTGTAAAATGCAACTTTTTTCTCACTCCAGCACCAACATTAGAAAATTAGAAAAGAGGCTTTGGGTGACCATTTACACAGGCTGGAGGAAGCCTGCTGGTTTGAGGTATAAGTATTACAGCTTATTACTCTACCCGACTTAATTAGCATTTAACTGGTTTAGTACAAAACTTCCATACAACCCCTACACAAATCTTCTGGTGTAGTGGGGGTTAAAGGACAAGTTGACTTAAAAAAAAAAAAAAGTGCATTTATTTTTTTTGTTGCAGGAGCCTATAAAGAATTGCACCAGAGATCATCAGACGCCGATATATGCGGACAGAAAGAGAATGAACTATCACATCGCTCCCAGTGCTGTGGTAGTTCATAGAAAACTACAAGCTGACAGGTGCAAAGGCTGCCGGACCTTGTAATTTCCCTTCAGAGAGTACTGTGAATGAGTGACGCGGCCGGGATGGTGGAGCCCCGCTTGGTCATGCTTTTTCTTAAAATTGTGACAGCTGGTGGGAAGGGAGAAGATCCCCGCTAGCTGTCAGGTCAGGGGTGGACCGTTCGTAACATGTTACACCTTGAATATGACTGTTGCACGTTACAAAAGATGAACTTATTCTTTAAAGAGGGAGTCCCGCGAAAAAATTTTTTTTAAATGTCAGCAGCTACAAATACTGCAGCTGCTGACTTTTAAAATAAGGACATTTACCTGTATCAGGGTGCAGAGATGTCAGCACCCGAGGCCGAACCGTTGATCGTCTCTCGGGTGCTGCCGCCGCCATCTTCTGTAAGGGAATCAGGAAATGAGGCCTTGCGGCTCCACTTCCTGGTCCCCTACTGCGCATGCGCGAGTCACGCTGCGCAATCAGAACGGTCCCTGCTGTCTCTGGGACCCGTGTTTGTCCCAGCATACAGCGCGGGGGGACGGGAAGGGGCGTAGACTCCCGTGGGAGTCCATGCCCGGAAGTGGGTGCAAATACCTGTATTAGACAGGTATCTGCACCCCCCTGAAAGGTGCTAAATGTGACACCGGAGGGGGGGAGGGTTCCGAAAAGCGGAGGTTCAATTTTTGTGTGAACCTCCACTTTAATAAACCTATGCCCACCATTTCTCCCAACCTCCTCCATTCATAGAAGCCGTACTTTCGCTTCTATGAATGAAACACGATCTATGAAAGTTCACACCTTAGCGTTTAGTTTTTAGGCAGAAAGCCACGTGTTTTTACCATGATTTTGCAGAGGTCAAAAGGTTAGTGTAAAAAGCAGAAAAATGCCTGTAATGTTCCCAAAAATAAGCTCATGTACTTTTTTGAGCTTCAGGACCAGTTCACACTACATGCAGTCCAGTGCGTTTTTTTTCTGCATCAAAAAACGCATGGAAAGTAGGTTATATGGTTTTCAATGGCATAGTTCACACCAGTGCTTGCAGTTCCAGGAAAAAAAGGTAGCACATGCTGCATTTTTTCTGCACTGGACTGTACTGGAACGCTGTAAAACGCATCAAAAATGCACTGGAACGCATCGGAACACACCTAAATGCACCAAAAACGCACTGCAACACACTTGTCCTTATTTAAGGTTAAGAAAAAAAAGAGGGGGGGGGGGGGAGCACTGGACTGCAACAAAAACGCACCAAAAAAACGCACTGGAATGCATTAAAAATGCACATGCAGAAAAGCACCTGGAACGCATCCGGACTGCATTTCTATGGTGTGAACTGGCCCTCAGGCATTTTGCTTCAGGCTACAAAATGCTCAGATGTGAACAGGGGCCATTTAAATGAATGGGATTTTGCTTGGGCGTTTTACGAGCAGAAAGCTCTCAGGTGGGAATGCAGCCTCAATCCCCCTGTCTTCATTTCATAGATTTTTTTTTTTTTTAGAAGTGATAATACAGCTTCCATGAATGTAGGAGGTGGGATAAGCACCTCAGTTCTATTAACCCCTGTCAGACTGGAAGGTTTTTGGCAGCTGTATGATTTTGGGGGGAAAAAAAAAATCAGAGGATGGAAGATTTCTACTAAACCAGGAGACAACAGCATAAGGGACATGTCACACTGATAGTAATGTCACTTGTAGTGTGTTTTTCTTTTACTAAACTTAGCCTTTAAGGCCTAACTCCAGATTTAAAAAAAATGTAAATATAGTTTGGGCCAAGGTGGTCCAAACAAACTATTTCCTTCACTAACATACGCTCCTGCTGTGTGTGCTGTACAAGCTGTCCAGCTCCTGCAATAAAAATTGAGTCGGGCTGAGCCATTCACAGGAAGACTTGTATGAGGTGGGCGGATAAAATCACATCATAAAATACGAAACTTCCGATGAATGGCTGAGTGTCACTCAATTCGAAATTTTGCAGAGGGACAGGAAGTTATTGCTGTGCTGCCTGGAACACATCGCTGTATACAGCTGATGGAGGACAAAGTCAGGGGTGATCGGTGCGGCAGTGGGGGGGGGAGAGATACAAGCACCGATCTCCCTGTATGAATTTCAATAAAGCAGCTGAGAGCCGCTCTCTGTTGACATGCTGTGACTGGCTACAACTAATCATATTGTATAGGCTATCCGGTACCATTTGATAGCTGTGAGCCAATCAAAGCTTCACAAAAGAAAGCAAGCTGTCATAAATGGAGAGCATGACTGACTGTTTGCATCATAATCATGTGATCACTATGAACAATCATAGCAATCACATGATCACACCCCAGATACAGAGCTCCGTACTCCATCATGCACAGGATGGGGGTGCACCAGTGCACGTGCCGGGCAATGTACCAGTACGTCACCTGGCACTGACTGTACCACCTTGTCTGCATGTCTAATGTCTATTTTCTAGTGCAGGCAATTAGCGGAAGCAGAAAATGGTTTAATTGTAATTAAGGTGCTTATTTTCCATTCAGCATTTGTCAAAAATTGTGAAAACGCTAAATAAAATGTTTTTTAAACATTTTAATGAAAATAATATTCCAAGACATCAACACGCATAATACTCAAATCAGAAAAACAGTTCACATCTCCAGCTCTGCTAAATTCAGTCACTTATTTGCCTTTCTTAAATTTCCCTGATGGGGTGCCCGTGGTTTTTGCCTTTTTTTTGGCTGAGCCTTTAACATCAATCTCTTTCCTTTTGGTGGAGCTGATGGAACCAGTCACCTTGAAGAAGTCATCTAGTCGGCCTTGAGTACTACCATGGCGGTTCTTGGCCAGCTTCTTGGCACCATTACGGATCCGGTCCTCGTTGAACTGCTTTTCACCGCACATAAAGGCCACAAGGCCTTCGTCATCTGGGTCCTGCCACTTCAGCTCTATATCATTTAGGTCAACCACCTCAGGCTCTAAAAAAAGCTGACGAGCTTCTTTGTATAACCAGTTTTCTGGAACAGGGTACTTCTTCAGGTCTATGTTATCTAGAACCTCTTCGATGCTCCTGTGCTGTCTTATCAGTTCTATCGCTCTCTTTGGGCCAATGCCTCTGATGGTCTCACAGTAATCACAGCCTAGCAATATACAAAGATCTATAAACTGCTCTTGTGTGATTCCTATATCCTCTAGGGCACGACTGAGGTGAAATTCCTGAATAGGCAACTTTTTGGCTTCACTAGCCATGAGATGACGGAGCAACAGTGGAGTACCAAAGGTCAATGCATCCATATCTTCAGTCGCAGCTGCATACACCTTTCCAGCTTTCACCAAAGCAGCACAGGTAGCTTCTGCCTCACATGGTGCGTCCACATATGGAATACCCATTAGGCTTAGCAGTTTCTTGCATTCCTCATTATGTTGCTTCGTGACCTTTACAAGTCTCTTGTTGAACTTTTCAATGTTCTCCACCTCTCCTGCCTCTTGGGCAGCTTCAAGTTGCTTCTCAGCCTCTGCCCTCCTTTCAGTACGTTTGGCCAGCTCACCTGACTTCAGCTGAGGAGGCTTTCCATCAAACACATACACTGGCTTGATGCCGTTCTCAACCATGCGAATTGTACGATAGAACATGCCCATCAGGTGGCTGGTGGTTTCACCTTCCTCATTCTGAAGCATATTCCCATCCTGACGCACAGCAATAAGGAACTGGTAGATGCACATAGAGGCATCAACAGCCACTTTGCGCCCAAAGTAACTTTTTATGTCATTTTCTTTTATGGCTCCACGGGCCACATCAGCAATCAGTTTAGTAAGACCTTGAATTCCCATTGTATAGCCAGATACAAGTTAAAAAGGAAAAATGAGCAGCAAAAAAATGTATTGATGCACAACCTGAAATGAAGAAGGACAGCTGTGAGATTACAGTGGACATACATTTAGGTCAGTCTTATGTGAATACACAATGACACTCATTTCAAAACAAGAGTAACAATGAAAAAGTAAGATTACTCAGGTCCACACACTAACTTGACACACCATAAACAAGTTTGGAAATGCACTGAGGGGAATTTATCAAAACTTGAGCATCCACAATCTAAAACAGCTGAGCATGGTAACCAGCTTTTAGCTTTCATTTTTAAAAGTTAAATGAACAAGTTAAAAATAGACGCTGATTGGTTGATATGCACAACTGCTCCACTTTTGATAAACTCCCCGCCATGTGTTTGTTCAAAAACATGTGTTTCATAATTTGTTCACTACATAATGGGGAAATTAAAGATTTCTGCACAATTATAACGGTGCAAGAAACTGGCGCGAGTGGCGTGCGTCACAATAACTAAGCAGATATACTTGTTTTAGGTCTATCCGTGCCACCCATACCAGTTTCTATTTCAGAATGAAACATACAGCGCAAATTCCAGCACTAGAAAATTACTCAGAACCCCCAAACACACACATATATTTTTTTTTCTTTAGCAGAGACCCTAGGGAATAAAATGGCGGTGATTGCAACTTTTATGTCGCACGGTATTTGTGCAATTTTTCAAATGCGATTTTTTTTGTGGGGAAAAAAACACTTTCATGAATAATAAAAAATAAAACGAAAAAGTTAGCCCAATTTTTTGTATAATGTGACAGATGATGTTACGCCGAGTAAATAGATACCTCAAATGTCACGCTTTAAAATTGCGCACACTAGTGGAATGGCAACTTCGGTACTTAAAAATCTCCATAGGCGACTCTTTAAAAATTTTTACAGATTACCTGTTTAGCGTTGCAGAGGAGGTCTTGGGCCAGAATTATTGCTCTCGCTCTAACGTTCATGGTGATACCTCACGTGCGGTTTGAAGGTAGTTTACATACGTGGATGCGACCTACGTACGCGTTCGCTTCTGCGTGCGAGCAGACGGGGGCACTTTAATTTTTTTTTTTTATCATTGTTTACTTTATTTTTACACTTTCCCTTTAAAATGTAATTTTTTTTATCACTTTTATTCCCATTACAAGGAATGTAAACATCCCTTGTAACAGGAATAGGGCACGACAGGTCCTCTTTATGGAGAGATGTGGGGTCAATAAGACCCCACATCTCTCCTCCAAGCTGCAAAGCCTGAGATCAAAAAAATAAATAAAAATAAACAACCTCATTGTTTACTTTGGCCGGCCCGGACATGACGTCATAACGTCGAGCCTGGGTCTTCAAGAGTCATAGAGACTGCTGGTGACCATCTGGCCCTCGGTTTTTTCTCCGGTGCGGTGGATTCCTTCTCCGGCCCGCCGATTGCACAAGCAAGCTGGTAGAAGCACCGGAGGGCAGGGGTTGGGGAGACGTCCCCTCCTGCCGCCTGCAAGACTGATCAAGCCGCTATGCTTGTTCTTACAGTGCAGGGAATCGCCGGCTGAAAAAAATGATATCTGAAAGATGCCTATAACTGCAGGCATCATTCAGATATCCCCACTGAAAGCCCAGGACGTCATATGACGTTCTGTGGTATGGAAGTGGTTAACAAAGGGATAGTGCCAGTTTTAAATATAGAAAACTGACGCAGATCCCTACCAGATCAGACCTTACATATGGCACATCCCACACAGTGGGAGGCAGGGCAAACAGCTCTACTGCTCTGGATGTAGAAAACAGGGCAGACCTCTCCTACATAGCAAAAGAGCTTGCCCCCTTTCATAAATTAGGAGCAGCATCTTCTCCATTTTTTCAGCAACATTGGAAACTGAGATGCAAAACAATATTCCTCCTTTATTAAAACAGCCAGCAGAAACAAGCTCTACCCTTACAGGTTTCATGCTAAGCCCAGGGCTTTCTCAAAATATGAAGTGCTGTGCCTAACACAATACACGTCGGGGTAGAACTTGTTTCTGATGATTGGTCAGCAATGGCAGCTTCCATGTTCCATCAATACTTTTCTTTTTTTTTTAATGAAATGAAAATTGTTAGTTACCAAAACCTGTGCTGCACGGTCTGCTATTGCAGGCCTCCTTTTTAAAATGCAATTACCTGGCTATCCTGTCCATCCCGGGCTTTTTGTACTTGCTGAGTCACTGACCTTGAACAAGCATGCAGCAACAGAGCTTCTGATCTGTAGACTTGTATTGGGGCCAGCGACTTGGTGCTGAAGTCAGAGCATCAGTATAACTGATATTTTGGGAAGAGGTCAGCAACAGAAGCACATTTGCCTCTGAATAAATCTACTTGAAAGCGGAACTAAATTCAGCTGTGTGTGAGCTTTTTACATAATGAGAAATTATGCACACTTACCTGTCATTGTGCTCTCCAGCGGTGACAGGTCAGTGCTGCAATCGTGGTCCCCGTCCTCCCCACTGGTAATTCTAGGACTCGCTTGCTCCAGTCTCAGTAAAATCCTCTCATGGTGTTTAAAGCGGAGTTCCACCCAAAAATGGAACCCCCGCTTATGCAGCAACCCCCCCCCCCCCGGTGTCACATTTGCCACCTTTCGGGAAGGGAGCAGATACCTGTCTAATACAGGCATTTTTTCCCACTTCCGGAAATAGATCACCGCAGAATCTGCGGCGATCTACGCCATGCCGGGCCCCTCCTCCCCCCACCGTCTTCTGGAAGACACACAGGTCCCAGAAGACAGCAGGGACCAGTCAGGACACGCAGAGCGACTCGCGCATGTGCAATAGGGAACCAGGCTGTGAAGCTGCAAGGCTTCACTTCCTGATTCCCTTACTGAAGATGGCAGTGCCTCCACCTGGGAGCCGAAGGACGGGTCAGCTTCGGGTGAGGACATCATGGGTGCCCTGGACAGGCAAGTGTCCTTATTTTAAAAGTCAACAGCTGCAACATTTGTAGCGGCTGACTTTGAATTTTTTTTCGGCGGAACTTCGCTTTACAGTGGAACCTTGGTTTACGAGTAACGCGGTTAACAAGCTTTTTAAAAGACAAGCAACTTTTTTTTAAAAGAATTCTGACTCGGTTTGCAAGTATTGTCTCGCAAAACTAGCAAAATTCAAGCTAATGGGCAGTGCAGTACCGCATTTGGCCAGAGGCGCGGGGTCGCTCAGAACAGTTCGGAGCCGTTCGGAAATACTCCGTTCGAATGTTTCAGAGTTCAGCCGAGCTGTCCCCAAATATTTCCGAGACTCTCCGGCGCCCCCCCCACCTCTGGCAACATGCGGTATTGCATGTTATCGAAGTCAAAAGCGGAACAATTTTTCCTTTTTTTCCATTGACTTCTATGGGGAAACTCGCTTTGATATGCAAGTGCTTTGGATTACAAGCATTCTCCCGGAACGGATTATGCTTGTAATCCAAGGTTCCACTGTATAATCTTATAGCTCATTTTCTTTCTATAGCAGCTACAGTCCGAGTACAAAAGCCTGTCTCTTTGTCAGCAGCTGCAGAAAAGCCCCTTGCCCGATGCATTTAAGCTGTGGTCTCTCTGCAGCTAACACAAACCCTAATGAGTCACAGCTAGAGCTTTCCAATCAGCAAAGAGCATTGCAGATCTAGAAATTTCAGCATTGAGCGTGACAGATCTCTACAGAGAGCATGGGTCCTTCTTGTAGTATACTGGCAAGGGACTGGATTTTCTACTCAGGCTCTGACTGCTTTACAGTGGAATTAAACCCATCAATTTAGCAGTTAAAACAAAAAAAAAAGAAGCTGAGTTAGACTTACCGGTAACTCCTTTTCTGAGAGTCTTCCAGGACAGCCCATGAGACCTTGGGCTCCTCCTACCAGGACAGGAAACACGTCACCCCCACCAGATAAAAGGGCGGTCCTCCAGGCCCATGTCAGTATTCTCAAGAACCGTAGGACCCTGCAAAACATATGCATAATACACATAACTTCAGACAATACCGGGTGGGAATCCGGCTGTCCTGGAAGACTCTCAGAAAAGGAGTTACCGGTAAGTCTAACTCAGCTTTTCTCCAAGCGTCTTCCAGGACAGCCCATGAGACAATGAGCCAGAACTTACCAGTCTAGGGAGGGACAACTGCCTGAAGGACCTTACGACCAAACGCCTGCTCCTGAGCTGATAGGAGATCCAGGCGATAATGTTTAATGAAGGTCGAGTAACTGGACCAAGTGGCAGCCCTGCAAATTTGTTCCGGTGAGACACCAGCCCTCTCAGCCCAAGACATAGACAAGGCTCTAGTTGAGTGCGCAGTAACAAAAGGTGTAGGGACCTCCCTAATTTTGTAAGCTTCCAAGATGGCTTGCTTTATCCATCGAGCCAATGTGGCTTTAGATGCACTATTCCCCTTGTGAACTCCAGAAAAGATGACAAACAAGGCATTAGTTTTCCTAAAGGTCTTCGTGACCTCAAGATAGACCAAGAGAATCCTTCTTACATCTAGAAAACTAAATTTTCTAAGTCGCCCTGTGGCGAACTACAAAAGGTTGGCAATACAATGTTCTGAGATCGGTGGAATGTACTTGCCACCTTGGGCAAAAAACCTGGATCGGTTCGTAACACAACTCGATCCTCAAAAATCGTGAGGAAGGGCTCCCTTACTGATAGGGCCTGCAACTCACTTATCCTACGAGCTGAGGTAACAGCTATAAGGAACACAGTTTTTAATGTAAGTAACTTAACTGACATACTTTCCAGAGGTTCAAACGGAAATTCTACCAGAGTTTGAAGTACTAGGGACAGATCCCACGTTGGACAATTTCTCACTACTACTGGTCTGGCCCTAGAGATAGATTTGAAAAATCTGGCTATAGTGGGATTTTCCAGGAGAGTTAACTGGAGGAACACACTAATAGCTGCCGCCTGTACCTTTAAGGTACTAACAGAAAGACCTTTGTCGACACCCTCTTGGAAAAATTCCAAAATAGACGGAATATCATGAGTTAATCTATCATTTTCAGATAACCATGAGTTAAACCTTTTCCAAACTTTGGAATATATGGCTCTAGTAACCGGCTTCCTGCAATTAACGAGAGTCCTGACTACTTTGTCAGTGAACCCTTGGGCGCTCAGTATCTTTTCTTCAGATACCAGGCCGTCAAGTTTAAGGAAACCACCTGAGGGTGTGATACTGGACCCTGCAATAATAGGTCTTCCCTTTTCGGAAGACTCCATGGAGGCTCTGAAACCAGAGACTGTAGCAGGGAAAACCATGGCCTCTTGGGCCAAAACGGGGCAATTAGAATCAGATCTGTCTCTTCCAGCCGAAACTTCCGGAGGACTTCTGGAATCAGCCTGATTGGCGGAAAGGCATAACATAGGCCTGGAGGCCACAGCATCTATCCCCAAGGCTTGGTCTGCCAGGTTCATGGAAAAGAATGCAAAGACTTCGGGAAGAAGGGACCAGTTGTCTCGGTCTATCCTGTGACGGCTGAGATAATCTGCCAGGCAATTGTTTGTCCCCTTCAGGTGTACAGCAGAAATAGAGGCTAGATTCCCCTCTGCCCATGAAAGGATCTCCTGGGCAATGGACTGAAGCCTCCGGCTTCTCGTGCCTCCCTGCTTGTTGATATATGCGACTGTCGCTATATTGTCTGACAGGATTTGGAGGTTGTGACCCCTGATCTCCATCTGAAAAGACTGGAGGGCTCTCTGGACTGCAAGCAGCTCTCTTTGATTGGATGAGGCCCTTGCCTCCTCTGGGGACCACTCTCCTTGTGCTACTGCATTGCTGAGGTGGGCCCCCCACCCCCAGGAACTCGCATCCGTGGTAATCCTTCGGGAAATGGGAAAGGACCATGGGAGACCTCCTGCTAGGTGCTGACCAGCTCTCCACCACCACAGGCTTCTTTTTATCCTGTCGGGAAGCCAGATCCTTGACTCCAGGGACCTTACGTCCCCGTCCCAGTTTCTTAAAAGAAACCTTTGTAACGGACGCTGACGGAGTCTCGCCCATGGTACTGCGGGAAAACATGAGGTCATAAGACCCACTGCCCTCGACACCTGTCTCAGAGAGACCGACTGGTTGGTCTGCAAAGCTGAAGCTGAGGAAAGACCGAAGGGGAGGGCCTGAAATTGAAAATGTCGGGTCCCCATACCCGTCTTCACTGCCAATCTCAAAAACTTTTGGAAAGCTGGATGCATAGGGATGTGAAGATAAGCATCCCTTAAGTCCAACGTGGCCATAAAGCAGTTTGGGTATAGTAGGTTTTTGATTGTAAAAACCGTCTCCATACGGAAATGCTTGTATCTGATGGACTTGTTTAAGGTCCGGAGATTCAGGATAAGTCAAAACTTTCCTGCCGGCTTTCTGACCACAAATACATGGGAATAGAATCCCTTGCCCTGCTCCGATCAAGGAACAGGAATCAGGACTTTTTGATCTAATAAGTCTCCGATCTGGAGACCCAGAGCCCTCGCTTTCTCCTGATCTTGTGGAGGAAATGTGATCAACAAACGTTCTGGTGGTTGGTGAACAAACTCCAGCCTGTACCCGTTGGTCACTAGGTCCAGGACGAAGGGGCTCAGAGTGACTGCTGCCAACTGTGGGATGAAGGCCCTCAATCTCCCTCCCACCGGGGAACACAAGTCACTGCGGCTTGGCGGGCTGTTGAGGAGGGTTAAACAGCACTCCCCCTTTGCCTCTGCCTTTGTGCCCACTCCAATGCTTTTTCGGCCTGCTGTCCTTTTCTCTAGGACTCTGTTGCCTGCTTTGGCCACGAAAAAATTTTCTGGCTGTCTGAACTCTCTTTTTCTCTGGAAACGCCTTTTTCTTATCAGCCGTGCGTTCCAGTGCCTCCTGTAGACCTGGGCCAAATAAATGATCGCCAGTTAAAGGAAGGCCACAAAGGCGCAACTTGGAGGCCGAGTCCCCTGACCAGGTCTTAAGCCAAAGGCTTCTCCTGGCCGAGTTCACTAGAGCCGAAGTCCTGGCTGACATTCTTACAGACTCAGCGGAAGAATCTGCCAAAAAACCCACTGCCTGAAATAGGAGAGGAAAAGACTTTAAAATTTGCTCTCTGGAGGTACCTGCTGACAGATGTGACTGAATCTGAGTCAACCAAAACCTCCAGATTTCTGGCCACAAGTGGAAGCCAGAGCTGGTTTCAGGTTTCCAACTGCTGAGTCCCAGGCTCTGTGGAGAAGGATATCCCCCCTCTTGTCCATCGGATCCTTAAGCGTACCCATATCATCGAACGCCAAGTCAGAGTTTTTTGAAACCTTTGAAAGAGGTGCGTCTAACTTGGGATTCTTATTCCATGGCTGCGCAGTGTCCTCATCAAAAGGAAACCTCCTTTTTAGGTTACTAGAGAAGAATGGTTTTCTCTCAGGATTATCCCATTCCAGTTTAATAGTATCAACCAAAGAACTATGAACTGGAAACACTCTTGATTTTCTCTTATGCAATCCTTTATATATATAAGATCATGTTTGGATAACTGAACCTCTTCCTCTTTTAATTCAAGGGTAGTATAGATAGCCTTTAATAAGTCATCTACATCCTCAACAGATAACTTAAATCTTGAGCCTCGAGTGGATTCTCTATCTCTGGGCTCTGTATCTGACCCTGATTCTTCCAGAGAAGAACGGGTAGATCTGACCTCAGCCTCAGAGTCTTCACTCTCTGCCTGCTGCGGAGTGCTTACTGACGCCTTCAGTGAAGACGGACTCTCTGCTGGAGTCTGGAGCTTGTCAATAAGCGTTCTAAAGGAACTGAAGGTGGACGCAAGCTCATCCCTAACAGAAGTAAGCATCTTCTGGCAAGAGGCAACCGGGTCATCCTTTACTAGGCCTTCTATACAGGTGCGACAAACTGCTTTGCTCCATGAGGAGCTCAATTTGTTTGCGCAAACCGCACATTTCCCTTTTAAGTGGCTGCGCTTGGACCTTGTCCTGAGTCTTGGTCTGCAAGACAAAATAAATGACCCACAATGTAATTAAAGCCACCCAATCACTACGTAACACCACGTGCAGGAGGGAGGAAATGTGTCCCCTTACACCCACTACTACAGAGGGGGGAGGGGGATGGAACACTCACAGGGATAGCAAGGTGGTGACAGAACACCCCAGGCTTACCTGTGAGGTGCTGGTGTTGGGAACTGCATCCGCTGCCTGTGCAGGTACTGCAGGAGGATCCATTCTGCCCCTCTTGGTCATCCACATCCTGGCTGCTTAACACCAAGAAACACCAGCAGCCAGCGTTCTCTGTTCGCACCGTTTGTGAAGACTGGAACCTCGTCTCCGGCGCCCGATGATGATGTCATATGCCCCGGAAGTAACCCTCTCCAGGCACTTCCTGTGGGCCAGCTTGGAGCGCAATAGCTCCGCCCCCTCGAGCGCTGCGGCTTCCTCCATTCCCTGCTCAGATCAGCCACGCTGTCGGCAGGGAAGGACAACCGAAGCTCAGCTGAGCTATAGTGCAATGCACTGCGCTAGGGGCACGACCTCCCACCGGTCCTGGCCCTCTCCAGGCACTGAGGACAGGGAACAGCAGCACAGCCAACCTCCCCAGCGGTGTGCTGCTTCTGGCAGAGAAAGAGGTAAGTGATATGCCCCAGAAAAAAGCCATACAAAGCCCCTGCTTATAAGGCCTATGGGAGCAGGTTCCATGAACATGATACCCCCCCGTCCGGAGGAAACACAAATAACTGACATGGGCCTGGAGGACCGCCCTTTTATCTGGTGGGGGTGACGTGTTTCCTGTCCTGGTAGGAGGAGCCCAAGGTCTCATGGGCGGTCCTGGAAGACGCTTGGAGAAAAACAACTTTACATTCAAGGCTTGCCAGGAACGTAACAGTCATATTTGCTTGTGTTCTCAACCAAACTGTCAAACCATCAAATGCCTGGTGTCATAACTGATCACATGCACAGCGCCAGGGCAGTTGCAGATCAAACAAAGGCCTAGATGCAGCTTCCTTGGCTGAAAAGGAAAAAATTCAGTTTAGCTTTAGGCCCCAGTCACACCTGCCCATCGTGCTAAAGTGCATTTTGTTCAACGTATTCTTTGCAGGACTTGAATGGGCCGTCTTACATGCAACAAAGAAGCTCTCACACCTTTTTGGGCAAAGAGCTTTATTTTTTTGTTAACCCCTTCCCATTGGTCACATTCAGGTCATGTGGCCGCTGTGATTGGCTGTCACATGATCGCAAAGCTCCCGATCGCAAGTATACATCAGGAGCTTTCCGGTAACTGCATGCTACTGTGCAGGGCTGCACATATGTGGCCGCTTGGCACAAAGGCCCACAAGCTGAGAGGCTGCACAAGTGCATTCGGCCAGCATGAATAAGTGTCTCTTATAAAAAGAAAACCCCTCTCTCCCCTCCACCACATATGTCTATGTTAGCTATTGTACCCGTAGCACAGCCCAGAAACAATAGTGCACATTTTACTTTTTTGTTTGTCCTACCTAAAACGCACTGACACTAACTAAAAAAAAAAAAAAAATCCTGCCCAAAATATATCGACCTTGACCCTTACTAAACCCAAACACTAACCTACATCAAACCTTGAAAGACACATAGGGGTTGATTTACTAAAGGCAAATACAGGTTGTGCTTTCCCAAGTGCAGTTACACTCTGCAAGTTGCAGTTGCTCCAGAGCTTAGTATGAGGCAAAGCTTTAATTTGCAAAGAATACCCAATCACATGCAAAGAAAAAAAAAACAAAAAAACACTATTTTTGCTTGCTCACGATTGGCTGATGGAAGTCAGCAGAGCTTCTGCTCATTTACTAGGCTCTGGAGCAACTGCCTTTACTACAGTCTATTTGCCTGTAGTAAAACAACCCCTATGTATCTTTCATCTCCATTCACAGAAAGAAAAACACAGGGGCAGGCTTCACAGTGACTGATCACAGTGGTAGCCAATTAGAGTCTACCACAACAATCAGGTGACCCAGAATCTGGAGTTGCGGGTCCTAGGGGCTCTCTTGAGACCTCGATCTCTGAGTGGCACAAAGACAGATCCGCATATATGCGGCCCCATGGCAAAAAGCGCAGTCCGCATATATGTGTTCCATCTGCGCGAAATGGGTAAGGTAAAAGAAAACCTTCTAAATGCAGCTCCCTCACCCCATACTAACCAGTCTGATCTTGATCCAGCAATGTACACAAGAGCAGCGGCACACTACCACCTCATTGATTTAGAAACAGCAATGGGAGCCATTGGCTGTCAATCACATCCAGTGAGGAGAGAGTGGGGTTGGGCTGAGCTGTGCTCTGTGTGTGTCTATGGACCAACATAGCAGCTTACTATGGGGGTACTCAGCGGTGGGGAGGAGCAAGGATCACAGAATAGAGACCGGAGAAGAGGGGAATCCGGGCTACTCTGTACAAAAAACACTGCGCAGTGCAAGTAAGTATAACGTGTTTAATATATATTTATTTTTTATTATGGGCTTACTTAACATTAAAGGGGTTGTAAACCCTTGTGTTTTTTCACCTTAATGCATTAAGGTGAAAAACCTTCTTTACTGCAGCAGCACCCCCCATATACTTACCTGACCCCTGAAATTCACGAAACGGGAATGAGCACACCAGCTCCGGCTGGTATCTCGTGTCCTGATTGAATAGATTGATAGCAGTGCAGCCATTGGCTCCTGCTGCTGTCAATCAAATCCAATAACACAGGCGCTGGGCCGAGTCCGGCATTCGTGTCTATGGACACAAACGCTGGACTTGGGAGCGCACTTGCAAGGTAACCCCCTCGGGAGAGCGCTTCTCCTAGGGGGTTATCTGATTTGGGGAGGAGCTGCGAGAGCTGCCGAGGGACCCCAGAAGAGGATGTTCGGGGCCATTCTGTGCAAAACAAGCTGCACAATGGAGGCGAGCATGATATATAAAAAAAAAAAAAAAAAAAAAAAAAAAAAACACACGATCCTTTACAATCACTTTAAGCCCTTGTTGACGGAGCAATTGTCATGCAGCCTATTACTGGCAATGGCACTGTTCCAATCGGTGCAACGCTGACTTTGCGGCACCGCACTGCACTGTGCTTAGTAATTTCAGGTGCGAATTCAACAGACCTCTGTGCATGAAGCCACACACATGTCTTTCAAGTCACACTGAAATGCAGCTTTTAAATTGTGCGATTTTCAGATGAAGTCGCACGATTTCAAAGCTGCGTTCCATGAGAACGAGGGCCAAGGCTCCATTCATACCTGTGGGGTCCAGGAAAATAAGAAAAACGCACATCACGCTTGCGGTGCTTTAGTTAATGGCAACCCAAATGTGGCTAGAAACTCATTTTGCCACACGGTACAAAAAAATCCCCAAAAACAATACGATGCTCACCACCTGGAAAGGTGCAGGAGTTTCTTTGCACATAGGATAACCCAGTAGGCCCGATTCTCACCTGTGCATTCTGGTAGCATGGAAGAAAGCGGTAGCACCATTATACGTTAATGGACCCCAAATGCAGCTAAGCAACAGACAATAAAAATAAATGGTAGAAAGCGCATCTCCTGAAAAAGCTTTGGTGCATTTTTCCACACATACTGTGAATAGGCTGCCCTATGCGATTACATTGACGCAGACCAAAGAAAAAAAAAAAGTACACTTTAGTGTGATGCGGCGGTGTGACTGGGGCCCCAGTGGTCACCAGGCCTCAGGGACCCTCCTGTACACACCACAGTGACTGCCTGCTATGACAGACCTCCCCCTCTCCAGGAAAGTTCTATGCTCAGTCATGTACACAGCACAGCGCCCACTACAGTAACCCCTGAGCCAGCTCAGCTCAGAAGCGGGGTGGCCGGTTACTAGGAGTTACCACACTGGGCTCTACTTTACCGAATACCCCCCGACCTACTCACCACACTCTGCTCCCGCCTCAGAATTTTCGCGCGCTTACGATACGTCCAGCCCTGTCAGCGCGCTAGGACGCCGTAAGAACGCCGATTGGCTGAGCTGTCCAGATTCGCTCTGTCATTGGCCTGTCCACTGAGCCGGACATCCTGGAAACGCCTCCATAATGTGATTGGAAAGAGAATTCTAGGAGCCGCGCTCTGATTGGATGAGGTTGGGTGACGGGCCTCTCAGCTAGCGCTCATGCGCATAACTACTATATTCCGCTCCCAGGAGTCAGTGCGGTGACCTCTGACCCCGTTTTGATTGGGAGAGACGTGGCTGTACCGGGAGAAGTGTCACCGGGAACATGGTGAGGAGGGGGGGCTTTCGGGGGGCTGTGTGTGTTTTATCACCCTCAGACGGGTGCGGGGACGGTGAAGGCCATGCTTTCCTCATATTATAGTACAGGGAGCCATGACTGTCCCCTGTGTGAGGAAACCTCTCCAGAGACAGCGGGCCCTCTGACATGGGGGACATTCTACACTGACAGTACTCCTCTCCTTGTACAAAATACTTGTTGCCTGGCTGCGCGTGCTGATCGTTGCCTGGCTGCGCGTGCCGATCGTTGCCTGGCTGCGCGTGCCGATCGTTGCCTGGCTGCGCGTGCCGATCGTTGCCTGGCTGCGCGCGCCGATCGTTGCCTGGCTGCGCGCGCCGATCGTTGCCTGGCTGCGCGCGCCGATCGTTGCCTGGCTGCGCGCGCCGATCGTTGCCTGGCTGCGCGCGCCGATCGTTGCCTGGCTGCGTTTGTGTGCACTAAAAGTGTTATAGTGCAAAGAGGGGGGGACTGTGGATGAGCACAGGTGGGACTTTGAATGAGGCGCATGCTATGTGCCTCCATCCCTGGTACAAAAAAAGGGAATTTGGGACTTTGAATGAGGTTCTGCACATGGTGGGGGTATGTTGAAAGGAAACGCATGTTTATTGACATGAGATAATGTGATACAGTATCTGAATCCTGGGGCTGTACACAGAAATACATGTATGTCATGGACACTAGAGACACATATTGATATCAACTTAGAAACTCATGACAATATGGAGCATGGACATCGAGGATACAACATTATATCAACTTAAAATACATGACAGCATGAAAAATGAATGAGCAGCTCCCAAAATTGCATATGTTATACACACATAGGTCCTTGGAGCGGCACAGTGCAATGAAATGGCATGAGGTAAAAAGTTATAGACCAAGATTGCTTGTAAACCAGTGCATGGATCAGTGTGCTGATGTGGGAATGTGTTGGCATCCTAGATTGTCTGACGCGTTTTGTGATTATACACTCATCACGGGCTGATGCTCCCAACAATCTAAAAAGATTGAAATATATTTAGTCTAAAATGACACTGAGCATAACAGGAAAGGGCATATATGCCAGTCCTGGAATACTTGCATGCAAAAGGTGGATAGTGGGGATGGGTAGGGTATTGGACCCAGGCCAACAAGAGGGTGTCCGTTCCGGAAGCTGAGGTGAAGGAGCCACGTGCAAACTGAGGCCCAAGCATAGAACTTCTCAAGGAGGCAGGTAGCCAATCTTAGTTCAGCGCCACAATGATAGCCAGATGATGGGAAACGCCATAAGATCTGTGTTTGACAAGTAAGGTGTATGTAAGATATTGAAAGTCACAGTGGACAGCATCCAGTGGTATATGTGGGTGATGACAAAATGACCCGGATGTTAAACAGTAAGAGACAGGGAGTCCCTGAGCAGTGTGGCATGCTCCCATTGGAACAGGGGAGACTGTGTGTGGGCGGCATAATATACCCCCCACACAGCCGAACGTGGACTCCCACCAACGTCACGCTGGCTAATCACATGCAAGGAGGGGCTCCAGTCGGGACAGTAACCACCGCCCACGAGAGGGGCTGGCCTCCATAGACTGTGAAAGCTGAAATGGAATGACGTGTTCCGCGTCATGACGCCAGGGATGACGTCAGACGCGAGGCACACTGCGTGGTGTCGATGCGCTGTGGATTTCGCCCACTACCCCGGAATCACCCTGCCTAATGAGGGCGGAAGGAAGGGGCAGAGGGAGGACATACAGGGCGCATCGCAACTTCCGGGTATGACAACAAAAAGAGGCTTGGGTACCAAACCATAAACTATCCCCATTATACTGCAATGCCACATGACTCGGGGGCATGATGAACATGTCCTGAGTGAAACCAGAGACCCAAATGAGGTGCATGGCCACAAAAGGGAACCTGGACCACCCACACAGATGGCAGGGGAGAACTGCCAACTGAGTCAAAAACCTCCATCCCTATTAAAGTGCAAAGAGGGGGGGGGGACTGTGGATGAGCACAGGTGGGACTTTGAATGAGGCACATACTATGTGCCTCCATCCCTGGTACAAAAAAGGGAATTTGGGATTTTGAATGAGGTTCTGCACATGGTGGGGGTATGTTGAAAGGAAACGCATGTTTATTGACATTAGATAATGTGATACAAAAAGTGTTATAGTGTATTTTTTTTTCTTGAATATTTGCATTGATTATTGACTGTGCAAATATCGTGTAACATAAAACAATTGCAGCAACCTCTTCTTATAGAAGATATACAAGCAATATCTCACAGACTGGGATATTGCTTGTATATCTTGATTGTAGTATGTGAATCAGCGCTCACTGACAGTAAGTAGGAGAAATCAATAATTATAAAAAATAGTCCATATAATCCACTGTGATGGGAAGATGTCAGAGTAGAAGTCACCAGATGGATGGCTCTACAGGCGGGTGGGGCTCAACACGCAGTCATCGGGAACTCCTCAAACAGGAAATGGGGATTCCCTCAGATACAGACAAAAAACAGCAAAGGGAGAGCGCTAGGTACAGTGTGGGGGAAAAAAAGTATTTGATCCCCTGCTGATTTTGTACGTTTTTATATCTATTTATTTCTTTGCCCACTGGCAAAGAAATGATCAGTTTTTATAATTTTAACAGTGAGAGACAGAATAACAACAAAATATACAGAAAAACACATTTCAAAAAAGTTATAAATTGATTTGCATTTTAATGAGTGAAATAAGTATTTGATCCTCTATTAATCCAGCAAGATTTCTGGCTCCCAGGTGTCTTCTATACAGGTAACAAGCGGAGATTAAGAGCATTCTCTTAAAGGGAGTGCTCCTAATCTCTGCTTGTTACCTGTATAGAAGAGACACCTGTCCACAGAAGCAATCAATCCAGATTTCAATCTCTCCACCATTGCCAGGACCAAAGAGCTATCCAGGGATAAGTTTGTAGACCTACACAAGGCTGGAATGAGCTACAAGACCATCGTCAAGCAGCTTGATGAGAGGGTGACAACAGTTGGTGCTATTATTCGTAAATGGAGGAAACCCAAAATAACTGTCAATCTCCCTCGGTCTGGGGTGTCATGCAAGATCTCACCTCATGGAGTTTCAGTGATCATGGGAACGGTGAGGAATCAGCCCAGAACTACACGGAAGAATCTAGTCAATGATCTCAAGGCAGCCGGGAGTTCCCCTGCTCAAGAAAGCACATGTACAGGCCCGTCTGAAGTTTGCTAATGAACATCTGACTGATTCAGAGGAGAACAGGGTCAAAGTGTTGTGGTCAGATGATACCGAAATTGAGCTCTTTGGCATCAACTCACCGTGTTTGGAGGAGGAGGAATGCTGCCTATGACCCCAAGAACACCATCCCCACTGTCAAAGATGGAGGTGGAAATATTATGCTTCGGGGGTGTTTTTCTGCTAAGGAGACAGGACAACGTCACTGTATCAAAGGGACAATGGAATGTCAAATCTTGGATGAGAACCTCCTTCCCCTGGCCAGGGTATTGAAAATGGGTCGTGGATGGGTATTCCAGCATGACAATGACCCAAAACACACAGCCAAGGCAACAAAGGAGTGGCTCAAGCAGAATCACATTAAGGTCCTGGAGTGGCCTAGCCAGTCTCCAGACCTTAATCCCATAGAAAATATGTGGAGGGAGCTGAAGGTTCGAGTTACTAAACGTCAGCCTCGAAAACCTTAATGACTTGAAGAGGATCTGCAAAGAGGAGTGATACAAAATCCCTCCTGAGAAGTGTGCAAACCTGGTGGCCAACTACAAGAAAAGTCTGACCTTTGTGATTGCCAACAAGGGTTTCGCCACCAAGTACTAAGTTGTGTTTTGCAAAGGGGTCAAATTCTTATTTCACTTATTAAAATGCAAATCAATTTATAACGTTTTTGAAATGCTTTTTTTCTGGATATTTTTGTTATTCTGTCTCTCACTGTTAAAATTAACCTACCATTAAAATTATAGACTGATCATTTCTTTGTCAGTGGGCAAACCTACAAAATTAATAGAGGATCCAATACTTTTTTTCCCTCACTGTAAGTACGAGTATAAAATCCATAACGCTTTATTCAAGATATGCCGTATGGGGACCCAGACGGGAAGAGAACCTGGGACAAATTAGTGGAACACATCTGGGGTTTGCATTACACAAAGATCCTACTTGCAGCCTTGGAATAATGGTCATTTCCACTTCTTGAGTCAGTGATTGGTGGATCTGGAGGACACCAG
The DNA here is from genome assembly GCA_037952835.1 of Lithobates septentrionalis. Taxonomy (NCBI): domain Eukaryota; kingdom Metazoa; phylum Chordata; class Amphibia; order Anura; family Ranidae; genus Lithobates; species Lithobates septentrionalis. The sequence goes on along the minus strand of JBBDGP010005216.1, from coordinate 4,153 downwards.
GCCCTGGCACTTCTATGGTGCAGATCTCTGGATTTGGAATTGGCAGGAAATTGTCTAATCACATCCTGCAACTTCTGATCTCCGGAATAGTTTTTTTATAAACTTGCCCTTTAAAGCCTGACACCAGCAATTTTTTGTGATTGTTGAATTTCTTTTCTGGTTTTACTCTGATCTGTGATTCTACTGGGCAGACTTTTCTTTACTTCCTGTCCCTGTGATACCAGTAGAAAAAAAACGTAGGAGCAAGACACCTGGACAGACAATAGTAAAACCATTTTCAGATGTTCCAATGCTTCCCCACATATTTTATTTGTTCTGGCCTTTGTTGCCATTGAAGAGCTTTCCCCTCATTTTCAGTCCCAGTTCACATTTGTGCGTGGTGAAAAATCACATGTGGTTCGCACTGCAGTCCAAATCACATGCAATGTCTGTGCGATGCGATTTCAGCCATACAGATAGTATGGCTGATATTGCATCGCATTTGGACCAAAGTCGCACAGGCCCCTTTTTTTTTGGTTCGCACCAGGATCGGATCACATGGGTGTTCACACCCATACGATCCGAATCATGTCCGAAGTGTTAGTTCGCTTCGTGATATGCAAGCTGAAATGGGGGTGTCATTAACATTGTGTTGACACTCCCAGCAGTTCGCGTATGGCAGTGTGAACTGCCGTGCGATGCAGGAACCCGCAGTGGATTTGCAGGGTTCCTGCATCGCACAAGTGAAGTGTGAACCAAGCCTTAGTCCTGACAGGAAGTCAGGGGACATTTACTAAACAGGAAAAATGTAATAAAAATCAAACGGGGGCTCCAATCTCTCTCTGTTATATTCAGAAACCGAATGCAATTTTTTTATGGCTGGTTGAGCTTTAATGTTTAAAGTGTAAGCTCACCTCTACAGAAAATCTATACAGTGATACTGGATCCCAACCCCCCCCCCCCCCCCCCCCACTGCCGCCGTCCCGCTGTAATTACAATGCCCCTCGTGCATACACGCTATGAGGTACAGATAGGAGATTAAGCCGTGGGGACCGGTAAAGTGGCATCCCAGAGCCTGATAGCGGGGGCTCGAGGAACACTGGTACAGTGGGACCAGGGGGAATGGGGGTCTGGTGTAAAGTCACCTTACAGATTTTCTGTAAAGGTAAACTTATACTTTAAAGTGATTTGTAAAATCTTTATTTTTATAGAAAAAAAAAATGTCATACTTGCCTGCTGTATGCAGTGGATTTGCACAGAGAAGCCCAGATCCTCCTCTTCTCTGGTCCCTCTTCGGTGCTCCTGGCCTCTCCCTCCTGTCAAGTGCCCCTACAGCAGCTTGCAATGGGTGGCACCTGAGCCAAGTCAAAGCTCCCTGTATGTATATTCACACACGAAGCCGCAGCCCTGTCCCCTCTCTCTCCTGTTTGGCTGACTGACTGACTAACTTTGACGCCATGGGATCCAATGGTGCCACTGCTGTGTCTCAGCCAATCAGGAGGGTGACACTCACAAGTGTCTCAGACAGCTGAAACACTTGTGCACATCGCTGGACAGAGATGGGGCTCAGATATGTATTAGGGGTGGGGGGGGGGGGGCATAGAATGCATTAAGATGAAAAAAACCTTCTGACTTTACAACCCCTTTAGGTACAAAAATTTAAATATATCCCTAATAGCCAGAAAGGATATGAATCCACTTGTGTGCACCCAAATGCCTTTGTAAGTCCAGATATTACCTTGTAAAAGCAGCAATGACAAATGCAGCAATGCAGAAAATTACAGGAAGGGGTGGAGACAAGACCAGTCACCCTGCACAAGGAGAGAGATCAGCAGTGAGCGGTCTTTATTACAGGAAGGAGCGGAGACATCCCAGAATTCAGTTTTAATTAGTAAAATGTGTGTTTTATGATTTACCATAAATTATTTTATTTTTTTTCTCTTGCCTTTCTGAAACTTGATATTTTCTGTTTTCAGGAGTTGGAAGCAATGAGCCGATATACAAGTCCGGTGAACCCGGCAGTGTTCCCGCACCTAACAGTTGTCCTAATGGCAATCGGGATGTTTTTCACAGCTTGGTTCTTTGTGTATCCTTTTAGTGCACTATGACCTATCCGGAGGGCAGGGGAAGTGGCTTTACACCATATTACAGGTTGTGAGGTGCAAATCTGTTCAAAAAACTGATTTTTTTTTTTTTCTTCACCTTAAAGTGTTTATAAACCCAAAAACAAAAAAGTCATTAATTACAGCTTACTAATCCCTAATGTGATGGCTGCATTCATTTTCTATTTTTAGACTTTTTTTTTTTTTTTTTTTCATTTTTCACCTGGTGATCCAGCAAGTAACATACCTCTTGCTTTAGTGCAGGGATCTTCAAACTACGGCCCTCCAGCTGTTGCGGAACTAAAGTCCCATGAGGCATTGCAAAACTCTGACATTCACAGACATGACTAGGCATGATGGGAATTTTAGTTCCTGAACGACTGGAGGGCCATAATTTGGGGACCCCTGCTTTAGGGTGTCTTCACTCTGAATGGAGGAGCAATGGAGACCCCTTTTGATAGCAGCATTGTCAGTCTGGGGGGAGGGTAGTGTTAGTTGTACTAGCAGATTTAGATGGACTTGACCAACACAAATTAAAGCCAAATTCAGTTACAGCAACATATTTTACTTTTCCTGTTTGGGATAAAGGTTTATATAAACAAATAAAAGCTCATCATTGTAAGCACCCCTGTTAATGTTAAATGATTTGTGTCAACCCGCTACCTGCCACTTAGGACAGTTTAGTCTGTTATAGGAAGTTGAAAAATTACATTTACTGGCTGGATTACCAGATGTAAATAAATGGAAAAGCCTAAAAAAGAAACCAAATGCAGCTACCACATTTCTGGATTGAAAAGCTGCAATATATTACTTTTTTGGGGGGGGGGGGGGTTAATACAACTTTAAGCATCAAGAATGCTCACTGAAGATAATTGTTCTCAGATCATGATTGCCTGGATTCTAAAATTGTGTCCACAGATCAGTATTGAAATAATCAGACTAATTAACACCTTTTATTAATTGGTTATTTTCTTGATCTGATCATTACTTGTTATGGGAAATGTAGTAGAAAAGCGTCACTAAGTAGAACTATCACCTCTTTAAAAAAAAAATGTTCTGCAGCACTTGAAGCAGTATTTAACCCAAAAACAAACGTTTATTATATTGCAGATTTTTATCAAGAATGTCTTGGTACAGTTTTCTTCCTTCAATGATATAAACCAGCCCCACACCATGATGTTCCCACCTCCAAACTTCACTGTTGGTATGGGGGGTGTTTTTTGGGCAATGTACAGTGCCATTTGACCTCCATGCATGGTGTGTATTATGGAATCCAAAGAGTTCAATTTTTCCTTTCATCTGACCAGACTATATTCTCCCAGTATTTCACAGGCTTTTAAATGTGTAACAAACAAGCTTCAACATGCTTTTTCATCAGCAATGGAGTCTTGCGTGGTGAGCATGCATACAGGCCATGGCGGTTGAGTGCATTACTTATTGTTTTCTTTTGAAAAAATTTTATCCGCTAATTCCAGGTCTTTCTGAAGCTCTCCACAAGTAGTCCTTGGCTCTTTGACAACTCTTCCAATAATTCTTTTCACTCCTCTGTCAGAAATGGTTGTGGCTGGTTTATGGTGAAATTATGTTCTTTCCACTTCCAGATTATGGCCCCAACAGTGCTCACTGGAACATTCAGAAGTTTAGAAATCCTTCAGTAACTAATGCCATCAATATGTTTTGCAACAATAAGGCTGCAAAGGTCTTATATTTTACCCATCATGACATGTTTCTTTTGTGACACCTTGGTACTGAGGCACCTTTTTATAGGCCATCAGTTGAAACTGAACCAGCTAATATTAATTTTCACTGACAAGGGGCAGAATTTCTAATTACCGATAGATTTCAGCTGGTGTCTTGGCTTTCCATGCCTTTTTGCAGATCCCTTTCTTCATGCGTTTTTCCCTGTATCATTGCATTTTATTACACATAACTTAAAGCGGAGGTCCGCCCACCACTGCAAAAACCAGCAGATACACATACTACAGTTGCTGGCTCTTAATAATATGACACTTGCCTGTCCTGGAGTCCAGCAATGTCGGCACCACAGCTGTACATCAGCTGTCGGATGCTGC